>JAEPBF010000076.1:125535-336035 GCA_019739055.1 Passiflora organensis | reverse complement strand
AAGAATTCCAAATCTTGATTTGCCGTCTCCCCGGCAACGGCGCCAAATTTGATGGGCTGTCGTAAGCTCACCAAATAATCTTCCTCTTCTGATTAGGTAGCTAGTGGTAAGGAAGGTCGAATCCTCAGGGAGATGGTTTTAAGAGTTGGAAGTCTTTGAATTGACCGTGGTCACGGTGTGCCCACGGTTGATGAGAGTAGAGGGGTACAAAATCTTAGTGATGAATAGAGGTTGTGTAACAAGTGTAATGTTTCGAAGGTGAGAAATAAAGGTGTAATTCAGATGCTTGTGATGATCCTTGATTCAATTCACCCCGAGGCCTCCCCGTGATCACGGGTCTTCTAGGGATGTACTCACGTCTTTCTGCTGGGTTCCAGTTAGTGGGTTGCTCAGTACGACTGAGCACTCCAGAGGGAAGGAACGTCCTTCGCCCTTTCGCGTCCTACTTTCCAGAAAACCTCACCTTCAGATTAACAACGTAGTTAATCCGAGTATGCCCTCTCGTCACTCGTGTTTCACTCACCGCTCACGATTACAGTGTTTGGCTTCTAATTTGTTATGGAGTTGATCAATCACCATGACATCAATATGCTCAAGAATGGCGAGAGATAACAAAAGAAACTGAGTAATATATTGAACGGGACCTCACAAGGGTTGGTCCGGATGATGAACTAAATCAAGGAACGATAAGTTCTAGCCCTCCATTGAGTTCTGGAGTAAAATCTATGCTAATGTCTAAAACAGAAAGAAATCTCTAAAAATTGCCTCCCTTGACCACAGGCGGCCAGGGTCTATATATACTATCTATCAAGATCTCGCAGGATCAGAAACAAATTACTGCCGTATCAGTGAGGATCATCCGAGATATTAGTCAGATTCTTGGTCCGTGATCACAGTAAGATCTCCGATCTTCCAGGCCAGCAGCTGTCAAATCGCGGCTCCTGATTTTCTGCCTTTAAATCTGCCGAATATCCTGTGAATGCCTGCTTTCAGAGAAATCTTGTAAGATACCAATAATAACTCCATTAACGTATATATTAGGAAACAGAAAGTGCTAACAAGCCGGTTATTACATTATGTAAAACCGCATTTAATCACACTATCATTGTGCAGTTCCTTTGAGAAGTGGAAAAGTCCAACCAACTACTGTTCCTACTAGTGAGAATCCTCCTACTATTCCTTCCAGTGAGAATCCTACTAATGGTGAATCAAACATTAGCAGTGGTAAGATAAGGAGGAGGACAAGCTACGAGTGTGGGGAAAAGGGTCATCTGTCTTCAGCTTGTCCGAAAAAGCCAGCTACCGATGCAACGAACAGGAGTTAACATGTTCGATTTTTTCCTATTGTCCTTTGATCCTAATTTATCTGAACTTGGCAAAAGACTTTCAGCATACCTTTAGTTGGTATACTCTGATTTGGAAAACAACATCACTTTACATAACTTTTGTTCTACCCATCTGAAATTATTGCTTATTTCAATAGTAGCAATTGTATGAAATCATCTTGGAAATACTCTTCAGGAAGGTGGTAGTATATGTTGAGAATTATTCCCTCAAAAGTCAAGAGAGTAAGCAATTGTACTAGATATTTTTCTATAAGAAAAATAATCAGCACAATAACCACAACTATTATACGAAAGAAAAGAATTATTAACTAGAAGAAAACACCCACAATTTAACGAAGTTCGGCCAATTTAGCCTACGTCCTCGGACACTACCACTTAATATTTCACTAAAGAAATATTACAAAATTACAACTCCACAAGCTATATGATTGCATGATATCTCAGAGGTAACACACATCAACCAGCGTTCATATACAACATTCATCTTAATAAGTATCAATCTAAATACAGAAAAAGATCAGAAAATTCCGCTCTTTATAATTCCATCATTAATTTGCTATCTCCTCGTTTTTTTCCTTTTTGCTCTGTTTAGATGTGACAAACACATTACACCTTCTCCGAGGTCAAGGCATGGCTACTATGTATTCCTGGTCTTCAAAAAGGTAAAAAGAATGATCAAATGGAGCTGTGATTCTGAACTATATCTCAAGATCGGCTGCATATATTAGTTGGCTAGTCTGAAATTTTTACGATGTTTCATATTCGGGCAAAAGATCACACTCTTGATCTTTGATTAAAAATAGATAAATATTACTATTCAATTACACTCTTCGGGTTAAATTTTTGCCTTGTTTATGATATATCTGTACTGTATGCCTCTGCAATGTAATTTGACTGGTTCTTGGAAGTCTAGGAGGTACAAAAATGGATTCGTATGGGAAGACTTGTCTGAAAATGACTTCATACACCCTTGTCGTGATGATGAATACCTTCTCAAAGGATCACTGCTCATAGAAATTCCTCAAAGCTTTCGATCCTATCAAACACTATCGTCACTTTCCTACAAAGCCTCCTCCGAGAAGAACAGCTTCAGCTGTGAGGACTCCAAGTCTCAGATCACTACCAGAAGAAAGAACCATCCGCCGACCACATTTGATGGGGTTGAACACAAGGTTTACAGGGTGAACACAACAGCAGGATTCGCTGCAGAAGTTGTCAGTGAATCTACACAAACGGACGCCAAATACAACGGAATGGTCGAGATGAAAGGCAAAGATGTTGAAGCTGAAGGACTTGGCAGAAGGGTATGCTGAGAGGGGGGCACTACATATTCTTTAGGGTCTAGTTCGAGATACTTTGATAACTTGGAAGAGCTCAGTGAGGGTGATGGGTCATCATCACAGACTAGACACCGGAGGGTTAGAGATGACTATCTGAGTGAGAGATTGAAAGCATCTTTTCTTCTAATGAAGCTGATTGGATGCGGAACAAAAAGGTTTGAATAATTCGATCAAAATTCGGAAAAAAATTTGATCGTATATGTTATGTATTTTTTATCAATTAAAATTAATACCGATTTAAATCCTGAATAGTTATTAATTAAAATGATATACGGCAATATCTCTCAAATTTAATATCATGAGTGAGAAAATTATCAATTGTTAGAGTTTATTAATTAATATATTATTAAATAGTACATGATCATCATATGATTGGTCTTGGTCTTTTCTTCTACGATCATCTTCGCACATTTTGGACAGTCTCAAAGTGTCCAATATTGAAATCATTCTGCTTCCGCTGAATACCATATCCAAAATTTAACCAATGGATGCTAGAATAATTTCATCATTTAAGCGTCAATATCGCCGCTACCAGTTATAAGCAGTACTTGATATGAACGAACCGGATTCCACTGATAATTATATAGTTGATCAACTAACTATCGTGCTATGGAGCAGAGCTACTCACGAGGAGATCTTTGCAGTCGATGATTGTAAAATGCTTCAAGCACACTGGGTTTTCCGCAATCAAATTGTATAGGAGGATAAAAAATACATGCAGAGGAAAATATGATTAACTAAGATCGTAGGGTAGAAAGCTAGGCACTTATTATCAGCCATCTGATGTCAATTAAGAATTTCTTGAATTCAATAGAGGAATCGCAAAAAACACATCAATAACTGATGGATGACGAGCTTATCGTTTTGGTAGCAGTTAGCATTCACAATTAGAAGAAAAGGATGTCAACCAAGATAACACAACTTATAATCTTCGAGATTAGCTGTATATTATGCATATAGTGGTACAAATACTGGATGTTGATAATATGGACTAAAGAAGTCGGTTGAGAGTCTTACGTCATCTATAGAATATATTGAAAATCTAAAAAACTTTTCAGATATTGCTGGATACATGGATGAGTAAAAAAACGATAATCTCTCAAAATTAATAAATACTTAATTTTATTAATTATATTGAATAAAAAAATATTAATTATTTGAGAATATTAAATTTAAAAGATCTGAGAGTATCATTAAATTTGACTGTATTGGAATGTATTAAGTGAGGAATGTGATCGAATAATATTCGTACAGTAGAGTGTTAATTAAAATTCAAGATTGTAATTCTTATATGATATAGAATATTTTAAAATTTCGGATAACTGATTACATCTATATATAATTTGTAATATGAAATATATTTCCTTAGTACAAGCATTTAAATCCCAACTATATATAGAGAGAGACAGAGCGGCACAGAAGAAAATAGGGGACAAAATGGAGCTTGTAACTTGTCTTGCAACTCAGGCTTGGAACAGAGAAAATCATATACCGTTGACGTCACTGTAAAAGGAAGCAAGATTGGGTTGGTTAGGTTCTTTCGTCTCCCTTGGAAAAAGCTTCTCGTTAACGTTTATATATATATACACACACTAACATTGCTTCACCATCTTTTCCATTGCATGCTTTAGAGCTCTCGTCTGTCTATGGTTTGGACCGACTTTGATTTTTCTTGGCGGTCAGCTTTGCTTTCTTTTTATTCCTGGGTTGTTGTGTGCCAATTTTTTTTTTTGAAGAATTATCGATATATATATATATTGAGAAACAAGAACAAGAAACTATACAATGGATCAGTGAACCAGCTCAATGGACAGCATGAAACAAACAGATCCTGTTAATAAAAGACAGGATCGGGAACTTTCAGAACGCCAAATACTACCGAGCCAGCACAGATACAATGTCACCAACCGGCAAGACATCCAGACTATCTATACAAACTTCTGGGAGGTTAGTCTTTGCCCAGTAAAAACCGTGCCGCAAACCGTTATAATACAGGTCCATTGCACTTCTAACTTCACCTCTAAAGAGTCTATTGTTACGCCCCAGCCATATACTCCATGCACATGAAAATAAGAGTACGTACCAAAGATTACGCCAGCGACTGGGAATGGGAAAGCCTGCCCATTGTACGAAGAAGTCCGCAAAGGACTTAGGTTGAACCCAACAAAGACCCCAATGCTGAAACAACAATGACCAGCACACCCACGCCTGCCTGCAGTCCAACAAAATATGGGTAGAATCCGTCTCCACACCCCCACAAACATCACACAATCGATCATTAGCTGACAAAATGCCTAGGCGAACTAAGAAGCCTTTGGCAGAGAGCTTCTCCATACAGGCCAACCACATGAACACTTGCCATTTAGGCGCTCCCTTATGACGCCAAACATTAGGAATTGGCCACGCAGGAGACACAGCAACAACCGCTGCAAGGGACTGATAACATGTATTGGCAGAGAAAGGCAGCCGTTGGGCACCCCATAACAATACATCCTCAATCCTTACATCCGGACAGCATCCTCCAAGACAGTCTAAAAGCTGTGCCATTGTCTCCTCCTCCCACACAAACAGAGAACGGCGCCACAGGAAGTGCCAATGCCACTCAACGCCAATCCAAGATCCGAACTGGGCCACCAGTCCATCCTTCTCCAGTGAAAGCGCATAGAGTCTGGGAAAGGAGACTCGTAGAGGAGCTGATCCACACCACACATCATGCCAGAAACTAATGGTGTCTCCCCTGCCCAATTTCCAGTGATAAAAGGAAGATATACATTGACCATCTGGCATTGTTAGTTGACTGACACGAATAATGCCGTTCCAGACCGCTGAACCTCGACTAACAGAGCTGACAATGCCCTCCATCCGCAGGGTCGGATTGTACTTCTGTGCAATAATCCTGCTCCATAACGAACACGTCTCACTAGCTATACGGTAACTCCACTTCATGAGTAATGCATGGTTCCTCAACTGCAAGCAGCCCACCCCGGCCCCGCCCACACTGGTTGCAGCTTTAACCGTGTCCCATCTCACCTTACAAAAGCAGCGTTTGGCTACCGTCCCTGCCCAGAAAAATCGTTTCATCCACTGCTCCAGCATTTTCCTGACTCCCACTGGCAATTGGAAGAACGTCATATAGTAAACCGGCAGGCTGTTGAGGACAGCTTTAATCAACGTGAGCCGACCACCTAGCGATAGTAGCGATCCTTTCCAAGCAGCGAGCTTACTTTTAAAACGAGCTACCACCGGAGCCCACGTGCTATGTCTGCGTGGATTAGCGCCTAGGGGAACTCCTAAATACTGGAACGGCAGTGACTGTAACCGGTAATGCAAGGAACTGGCCATGTCTGCCACAACATCCGAAGAGACATTAATGCCCACCAGACCGGACTTCAAAAAATTCACCTTGAGGCCTGACAATAGTTCAAAACAGAAGGATACTCTGGATATTCAGTAATCCCTGACGCTCACCGTTGCAGAAAATAATGACGTCGTCCGCGTATTGAAGATGTGAGAGATGGATACCGCCAATATTGATACCTTGCAGAAGCTGGCATTCGATCGCCCGATCAATCATACGTGACAGAACTTCCGCAACAAGATTGAACAATAAGGGAGATAGAGGATCTCCCTGCCGCAAGCCTCTACCCAGCGAGAATTCATCAGTTGGCGCTCCATTAATGAGAACAGCACAGCGCGCCGATGAAACACATGCGTGGATCCAGCGACACCAGGTCGCACCAAACCCCATAGATTCCAGTACTTCAAATAGAAATGACCACACAACTGAGTCATATGCCTTATGGAAATCCAATTTGAAACACCAACCCGGACATCTAGACGTTTGCATGGAATGAATAATTTCATTCGCAACCATCACAGAATCTGCAATAAACCTCCCTTCCATGAAGCCGGTCTGGACTGGAGATATGAGCTGAGGCATCACACGTTTCAAACGACTGGCCAAAAGCTTCGCAATAATTTTGTAGATACCGTTGACGAGACTAATAGGCCTATAGTCCGATAAAACTGCTGCCCCGGAGGTCTTAGGGATCAGAGTGATGAAGCTAGTATTAATGCCCCTAGGCAAGACGCCACTGGAGAAGAATTCCTGCACCAGAGTGGTGATCTCATCGCCAATCACCGACCAAGCCTGTTGAATAAAATGGAAATTGTAGCCGTCCGGACCCGGAGCCTTATGACTGCCACACTCCCACACTGCCTGCTTGATCTCTTCAGCTAAGAACGGACATTCCAGCGCAGCAATAGCAGATGAATCCAACCGAGGAAGAACCAGGTCCCCCAGCCCAAACCAAACGCCATGTCTATCCTCAAACTGAGTCCGGAAATGATCCACTGCAGCTGCTCTAATCGCTTCCGGCTGGCGCACTTCAACGCCATTCACACGAATCATGCCAATGAAATTTCTGTTTTGGCGGATAGTGGCACAATAGTGGAAGTATCGTGAATTTTTGTCTCCTAATTTCAGCCAATGCTGTCTGGATCTCTGTCGCCACATAGCCTCTAGTTGACGTTTGAGCTCCCATTTGTTCACCTGTAACTCCGCGTAGCGTGTCAACAAGCTAGGATCCATGCTTGTCCAGTTCTGATCAAAGCCGTCTAGCTCAGTTAGGATGTGCTGGAGCCGTGTATCAACAGCCCCAAAAGACTCCTTATGCCAAATCTTCAACTGCCGCAACAGATACGCCATCTTCCTAATCACGCAATAATCACCAGGGAAACGCTCCCCTGCTTGCTGCCAGAATTGGACCACCGTGTTCAAAAACCGTTTGTCATCCCACCAAAGATCCCAGGTACGAAATGGTCTATGTCCCCAAAATAGCAGATCGGCTTTCAATACCAGAGGAACATGATCCGAGAAGCCCTTATCCCCCGCATACAGCCGATGGCGCCTAAAGTGAAGACACCACGAAGCCGAAGCTAATACCCGATCAATACGAGAGGCACTGCGGGAACTGAAACAAGTATACTCTTTACCAATCAGAGGCATATCCACCAAACCAGTGCCATGGATGAAATTGGCAAACCTGCGAGCCGCACCCAACTGAAATGAACATCCAGACCGTTCTTCCCGAGTAAGGGATTCATTGAAATCCCCCAAGATCACCCAAGGGAGAGTATCTGCCGACTTTCTACGCTGTATTTCCACCCAAAAAGTTCTACGCTCTGCTGCCAGATTAGGCGTATGCAGGCCAGCACATATAAATCTAAAACCAGAGGACTTTTCAATGAAATCTAATAGCACCCATCTCTCAAACTTCTCAATGCCTACCATCTGTAAATTCAAATCATTCCACATGCAAAGTATCCCACCAGCCTTGTCACAAGCATCGATAGTTGTCCATAAAGGATGGGGTGTCGGCCATAACTTACGCACCAAACCATCCGTGAAAATATCCCGCTTGGTCTCACACAAAAACAAGATACTTAGCTGTTCATTCAAAACAAGCGAACGAATTTGACCCTCTTTAAGCCTACCCTGACACCCACGTATATTCCACATGGCTATATTCATCAGAAAAAGATACCCAGAGAACTCACCAACGCTCCACCCGCTCAAGGCGCACAATGAGTGTGCCATGCCTGTCTGTCTTCCTCAATTCGCCCCAGCATCTTCTGGTGAATGGCAGCCTTCGTCTGTTTTCAAGTGAGGCTGAGAGTTTCAGCCATATCCAGCGAACATTGGGCCTCCTCAGCTATGGAACCTGACGTAGTAGCTGTGCCCTTTGAACATGACTGCTCAGAAGTCTCCTCCAGCTTATCACTATTGTCAACAAGGAATGAAGGATCTTCCACCTGTTTAGACACCCGGCACCCTTTTGCAAGACTAGCAGACCCCGACGACAAGCTTCCAGTGGGCTTGATATGGCGAAGCTTTCTTTTTGATTTGCCCATTCTTCCAAACATTGCCCTGCTAGGAAAACCAAACCTAGAAGCTTTGGCTCATGCTTTCCGCATACTCGTGAATGTCATATCCTCAGGACCGGGATTAGAAGCTGAACCCTCTCTGGGTATTTCTGTGGACAACCCAGCAGAAATCGCTTTACGTAATGGCCTGAGCTGACCTCCATCTACATTTGTCTCGTGTACCAACAAAAACTCAGGTGCAGAATAGTTGCTGTAACCTTCCCCACTGGGCTGGGAAAGACATAAAAGTCCTTCAGTACACGTGAACCACCCTTCAGCTGCTTATGCGACCCCAGCTCAAGCTGATGAGCCGTCAAACTCGGACCCTCAGCTCCCATGTTGACTTTGGCAGCACTAACCTTAACCCCTGTCTCTGGCAGTGTCTGGTTAGGATAACAGGGAACCTTTCCCCCAGTTGTAGGCGTGTGCACCCGTCCCATCACAGGTCTGGCAATACTACCAACTGAAGGATAGTAGGGAGGCTGGACAAAACGGCTGGTGGACCCACCAGATACCTCTGGCTTGTTACCAACCACTGTACCCGTCCTGACATCATCCTGAATTTCGGCCACTGTGACCAGGAACATTTGTCCATCCACTTTAACCTGTACATTCTCTTGAACTAGCCCTAAACACGCAGTCACTAGCCTTAGTCTCACAGCATCCAAACAAGACCAATTGGTTGTATCAGGATGGATTTGTACCAGGTGGCCAAACAAGGTCACTATCCTCTGAAAAACCTCCTCCGACCAGACATGAAACAGGAGGCCTACCATCTTAACCCAACAAAGCCTCTGTCCCCCAACATCCACCGGACTCCAAGGATGGAGGGCTTCATACTGAGCCTCCCAAAAGGTGGAGTTTTCCTGAAGCTCTCGACGCATGAGCACAGGGATATTAAACATAAGTAGTCTTTGTGTACCACCCAAATGGAAACAAACTACATCCGGAGGTAGGGGTGGATCTTTAAGAAGATAAATTCGAAGAAAGCCCACCGCACTTCGACTGAGCCTCTCCTGAACCGACGAAGCTGGAAGCGTGAGAGGAGGAAACCTTCCAGAAATAACCTCCACATAAGTCCTACCATCACGTTCTCGTACAGGGACCCAGGGTGCAGGCAGTGGGGGCGACTGCTGTGAAGAGGAACCAGTACCACGATCCTTAATCCCAGGCAACGAAGCACGACGCCCAGGTCGAGACGTGTAACGAGCGATATTGAATCGCAGCTTCGTGTGATGTCCAAAAGTTTCAGTGAGCCTCCATTGCCTAAAAGTCTCCTGAGAACCACATCGTATAAACTTTATAAAACCAAAACGTAGACCCCTTGTCGATCGACGGTTAGCAATAAAAACATCGGCCACTGGTTCAATGGAAGCAATCTCACGAAATAACCGATTCGCATTCCACTCGACAGGGATACCCTCTATGTAGTAGGATATGTAGCGATCTTCAGGAAACACTTTAGCAGGATCCCATGCAAAACGTGACTGATTATCCTGCTTCCGTGCACCTGGAGCATGTAAGCCAACCACAGGGGCTTTACCAGCGTCCTGACAACGCTGGGGCAAGGAATGAGTTGGAGCGAAAGAAGTGGTTGGAGTGTGGTTGGTGGTGGGTGTAGAGAGCGGTGGGAGGGTTGGTCTTTTAGAGAGAGATATTGTTCACTCGGGTTGTTGTGTACCATATTTGCGTGTTTTGTTTACTCTCTGTTCTTCTGTAGTGTTTTCTACCTTATAATCATTATACTACTTTTGTGACTTTGACAATTTGTTACTGTCTCACGTCGATGATCTGTGCTTCTGCGAGTTATCTTCAGTTCGTGGTTGTGCTAGCTAGATTTTTTCAGCTTTAGGAAGAACTTCAGCTCCAGGTCTCTATTATTATATTGACAGACTAATAAAAAATAATGGGAAGGTTTTCAGAATACTTGATTAAATGCCTCCCTTCAAAGGGCTTGCTAGTGAACATTAATTGCTATGAGTATCCAATTCTGTGTGTTACTTTTGTATCCATGGTTTCTGCATATCTTTCCTATGTTTTTCTATTGACTTTCCGTCGAATCAATGATACAGAGGGTGGGGATAATAAAAAACAGGCAAATGAAATCTTTTGATCTTTGATTAAAGATAGATGAATCTTTTGGAAAAATGAAAGAAATAAAAAAAAAATGACTTCTCTCTCCTCCCAAAATCTCCCCCTTCCCTCTAACTCACGACACCCACGGAATATCAACCATATCCACAATCCATTACCACCCCTATTGTCCCTCGAGCGTAGCTATAATCGGGCTTCACAGATTCCTAGACAGGATACCGCTGTCAATCCGGGTCCAGTAGTTCAACCTCGCCCCAAGTGGGAACCGGCCAAAATTTTTAATGCAGAACGATACATCTCATATTACATCGATAACATTCCGGGGGATTGGGATTCGAGCAGATTATTCCGCGAGATAGTCAGCATTGAACCTGTGGCGGATGTGTATATACCGAATCGATCTTCCAGCAGGGGAGTGCGATTTGGCTTTCCCAAATTTGTGCGTTGTGGCATGCAAGAACACCACTGGCAAAGACGGATGACTTCCCTTTTAGGCATGAGCCATCAGATGACTTTCAGTGTAGCTCGTTTTCCAGCCAGAATGGGGATTAAAGGGCGAACAGGAGAGGGACGTGCACAGGTTAATGCTATGCACACGAGAGGAAAACTAGGTGATGGCAGTACACAGGATAATGATTCACAAGTGCGAGGCAAGCAAGTAGCTACAGCAGGAAAGTGTGAAACTGAGGGCCAGCCGCTGCGCGAAAGGGATGGACGTTCGTATGTGGAGGCCACCATAGGTATGCTTCCGAAGGTTCAGGGAGAGGGCATGATAGCGCTCATGGCACATCCTGGAAACTTGGAGCGGCTTAACCGTAGTATGGTGGGATTCCTTCGCGGCAACCTCAAAAATGATCTGCATCTGCCGTCAGGCGTGGAATGTATCACAATGGGAGAGACACAGAGATTGCTCATTTTTCCCACTGTTGAACTGATGAAAAGGGAAATGCATGTCAATTTGAAATCTTGGACAGATAAGTTTGTAGGTTTACACCCGTGGAGTACAGGGGACGTTGGAGGAGGAAGAGTGTGTTGGGTGGATATCATCGGGCTTCCATTGCATGCATTGTCTGATTTAGCTTTTTCCACGATCATTCAACCGATTGGCTCTCTACTACAGCTTCACCCTGATACGGGTTCCTGGAATTGGTTGGATAGAGCCAGATTACAAATTTCAACTTATTTTCCCGCCGTCTTACAGGAGCTGGTGCAGGTACAAGTTGAGGGTCAGGGTTTCAAGGTATGGGTCAAGGAAGATAGTGATATGACTGGGATAGACCACACAGTTGGTGTCCACGATTCGGAGGTTGGAGGTCATCCTAGCCGCCCTACACCTATGTCACCTACTTCGATAGGCAGCCGTCAGGATAAGACCGGGATTGAACAAGAACATCCCTGTTCAGTAGCACTTCCTGTGGCATGCCAAAGGGAGTGTCTTGTACCTAGCGGATCAGCAGGGGCAGGCCTGGATCTGGGTAAAAGCAGTTTGTTGGGCCTTCTGCAATCCGACCCACTTGGGTTATCGGACCAGCCCGGGAGGGCGGGCTTGCATTCTAAAGCCCAATTGTCTCAACCAGATCTGCTCAGTCCTCACAGCCCCAGTAGGAGGGGGGGGGGGCTCAGTACTTGTTCAGCTCCAGAATTTCTCCTAGTCCGTGCAGGAACTATGCAAGAGAGTCACCTTCAAATGTCTCGGAGGAATCAGTTGGCTAGACAACGTCCAGACTTGTCTGAGGAGGTTACAGTGCCGACCTTGCTACCTACGGCGACAGCTTTCGTGGAGATGCGGAAGACTGGGCAAAAGGCTGTGAGGTATGGATTCAAAGGTTGGACAGCTCACAGCAGGATGGTGAAGCAGAAGAAACTTAGGCATCTTAAGCCTACAGGAAGCCTCTCTTCAGGTCGTGTGTGTCATCCGGAGAGAGCTGGGCCTTCGCAGGTGGCAGAAGAACCATCTTTCCTTAATCTTAGTACTTGTGAGGACCCGCTCCCGGTAAATGGGAACCTCACCACCGCGTAGCCTCGATTGACCCAACACGTGAATCAATCGGAGTCACGCAAGGTTTAATTTAATCTTACAAATCACAAACCCAAAATTACGTATAAATTTGAATTTTTATAAAATAAATTGGAGCATAGCACGTTTCAATTTAAACTCGGCTTAAACATTCAATGGAGTCATATAAATATCAGTGGAAGTCTTTAATCTGCGAAACCATAACTCACAGGCCCAAATGGACTAACACGTGCCCATGGCATTCAAACCAACTCATAAATCAGTCATGTGAATCATACATGCATAATCATAAACATAACCGAAAATAAATCCACAACGAGTGCAATTCAGAAAATGAAATCCAACACAAGCATGTATGCTCATAAAACAATAATTACAAAGCATGCCGAATCTCCAAAACGTGTGAATGCATAGTCCAGCCCTATAGAAAGACACCGGGACTAAACCTCTGCGACAACGTCTAGACGATCACGTACTAGCCCTGAAAAGGGGAAAAGAGGGGGGTGAGATAATAAAATCTCAGTGGAAGTTACAGCGTCATACACGTAGCCGTGGGAATACAGGCATAACCAAATCAATTTATTAAACATACGTGATCAAAAAATTCATTTAATCATCCATGCTCGCTATAATGCATATAACCACAATAAATTCCAGAAATGCATAAATGACCATACAGACAAAATCTTATGCATTTTAAAATCCACATTTATCAGAATCAGTCGGACTAATACGTCCAAAACTAATGGGGCAGACATTGGTTGCTTTCGGACTACCCCCGCTAAAAGGTAGCGCAAAGCCCATTGATGGTTTTAATTCCATTTCGTCAAAACATAATAATATTCAGAAATACCCCTTACCATCAATGTTATCTGTTATTAAATGGAGCAAATCATCTATCACATTCAATTACTCAGTATGCATGCATAGAACACTTCATCGGTACCAGTAAATGACCCTTCGGGTCCAACGTGTCCTGCTAGTCGTCACTCAGCTAGGCACACAATTAATGTCCTCCGTAACCCTCCATAACAGTAAGTAACCATTCCCCTTTACCTGGGAATCCTTCCAATTACTTACCCCTGATTGATCAATTAGCTGCGTCCGTCAATTCCACAATTTTCCTAGAAAATACGTGTATAGTTCGTATGTAGGGAAAATTACAATCGTATACTCAATCAATCAGTCCCAACAAGGGACGTTCTTTCATGTAAACACACTTAAAAATCATAAATTTCAAATCATAGATGCATCATACGAAAATTACACGACATTGGGCATCAATCGGAATTAATTTGGAGTGTTTCCAGCTTACAGCAAAATACAAAATATTTTTCCAGAAATATACGAGACTGATCAAAAACTGGATTTTTTTCCAGAATATTTTTCCAGAACCTTTCCTTTGTGTTTGACACTCCCCTAATACCAAATTCCCCTCAGAAAAAATCCTCAACCAACACACAATTGAATGGACTACATATCCAATTTAAAGACTGAACAAAACTGAGTTTTTCCAGAAAATCCTCTTGTGTTTGACACCAACAAAACACCACATTCCACTCAGAATAAAGCCTCAACCAACATAAGAAGGAATGGATTACATATCAAATTCAAAGTCTGTACAAAACACTCTCACTTGGGATGAAAATCCAGCAACAAACACATCACCAATTGCCCAACATCCAATGCATTGACAAGCATACGTGCATAGCATTTTAAGGTAACGTTTCATGCATAAATCATGGCACACAAGCGTATGATTCTAGCATGATTTCAGAACGTACTTTCCAGTCAAGCCTCTATTCAAAACAAATCATGTAAGTCACATTTTAGCTTATCGAAATCAAACATTTCGTATACACGTATGAAACGTAAACTCCCACCTCTTGACGCGTAGACTCTCCGGCGATACCTTTGCCTTTGTCGAGAGCCAAACCACCACCTATCAGATATTAAATCACAGACATAAACTAAGGGAAAAAAAACAGGGCACAAAAATTAACAAAATACAACCTAAGGACCCTTAGCACACACTCACCTAAAAGACACACTAACAACACCCTAAAACAACCTTAGGCATCATCAATGCCTCTTAATCTCAATCCCAAAACAAACCAGAATTCTAACCTCTAGAACAAAACCTTCTGAAAACAGAGGTGTACCACCCCATCATTGCTGCAAGAAACTCACATTCCAAGCCACCCAAACTCAAACAACAATCCTCAAGCACAATAATCAGTCAACAACAACCAATTCATCAAATCCCTAAAATGATCACACACATACCAATTTCCAGAATCTCAAACCAATCTCTACAAAGCATTAAACCAGAACAGAACATCAGGGTAGGCTAAGAACAACACCAGAAACATAAAACAACCAAGAATTTAACTTGAAAAACCAGAAATCACAACTTACCTCCAAAAGCACCAAACTCGACCTTAAGCAAAACCTGCCCAGAAAACACCCTTCTAGGACTCCTAACAAGTGGAGAACCAAGGGAAAAGAAGGGGAAGTGATAGGGTAACAATAACCTATCAAATTCTGGTGAAAATTTTGGTGAAGGAAAGATTTGTGTAGGTTTGTAGAGAGAAGGGAGAGGAAAATCGGGAATGAGCATTAAGAGAGAGAAAGGGGAAGGAGGAAATGAGGTTTCAGACTTAAGCTTGGGTATTTATAGGCTAAGGTTTGGGCTGAAAAATTAAACCAAAGGATTGGGCTAAGTTGCAGGCCCAAACCTACAAAGAAATAGCCCAACGATCAAACAGAAACTCGATAAAATACGTGTGAAGCTCGGAAATATTTTTAAAACGTCAAATGGCTTAATTGGGCTTGTGTTTGATTAAATGTGCTCACAATTAGATATTTGGGCTCGATGAATAGTAACGGGCTCAAAGAAATCAGAATCGGCCCAAAAGGCCCACGGTCACTCAACACGGACCAGAAATCAGCTCGGCGGTTTTCCACCGACTCTACCCTAAACCAACGCACTAAACCACTCACACGACACATCTAAACACACTATGGGCTTTAAATACATCATCGGTTGACACTCAGGTCCCACCAACACGCTGACTCAGCACTTGAAAAGGGCGGGGTCTCACAGTACTGATCACACGGATGGAACCTCGGGACATTCTAGTCTTCAGGCCGTTGATTTATCTCAAGGTTCGATTGAGGAAGAGACACAGCGGACGTTGAAAGTGGCAGATCAACTGGGACTTCGACCAAAGCATACTAAAGAAGCCATAAGGCAGAAACTGAAGGGGCGTATTGTGGAGGATAGAGAGGCGTGGAAGAAACATTGTGTTTCGTAGGACCGGACAGGTATCTGCTATGATTCCTGGGTAACTATTTTTAATGTTTAATCTAGCTATATGGAATGTTAGAGGATGTAGGGGTAAATTAAAGGAACAACAAATCTGCAAGTTAATTGCAGCAGAACACTTGAGTTTGTTGATATTATGTGAGACAAAGTGGGAGGAGTTTCCAGTTAGATTGATACGTAGACTGTGGTCTGGTTCGGACATACAGTGGACTGCCATTGATGCTTGTGGTACTGCTGGTGGTATAGTGTGTATGTGGGATGAGACGAAAATCCTACATTTGGGCATAGAGAAATTTGAGCGCTGGATCTTATTGGATGTACAAGAACGGGTTTCTGGGTTTCGATTCAAGTGTGTTGGCTTACATGCACAGAATCTAGAGGTGGAGCGCAAGCAATTATGGGAGGAAATACAGATTCGCAAGTCAATAGATTCGGAACCTTGGGTGATCATGGGTGACTTTAACGAATCTCTCACACCGGAGGAAAGAATGGGACATTCTTTCAATCAACGTGCAGCTAGGTGCCTACAGAATTTTATTAACAGCAATGGGTTGGTTGATATGCCCCTCATTGGTAAAGCATATACATGGTTTACTACATTGAGAGCGTCCAGAATTGATCGGGTACTGGCTGCGCCTGAGTGGTGCCTTCAATTCCCTAGGCATCGGTTGTATGCAGGGGACAAAAGATTTTCTGACCATGTGCCTCTGATATTGAAAGCTGATGTGTTTTGCTGGGGCCCTAGACCTTTTCGTTCGTGGGACGTGTGGTGGGACGCTCCAGATTTCTTGACAAGGGTGACTGAGTGGTGGAGCGAGGCTAGCCATTGCTTTCCGGGGGACTTCCAGGTGATTCGAAAGATGGCCTTTCTGAAGAGAAAGTTGCAGGTCTGGCATGCCGATCCCAGCCGGTCCTTGGATACACAATTGCAAGCAGTCCTTGCAGAGATGAATAGACTAGATGACCAGAGACGGGGCTGGACCACTGACTCTTTAAGGCGTTATGAATGCCTGCAGGATCAGAAGTGGTCTATTAAGAGGAAGCTTGAGGCTAGATGGCGCCAGCAATCTCGACAACAGTGGCTACACCTTGGTGATAAGAACACCAGGTTTTTTCATACATGCGCTAAAATACGAAGATGCCGGTTTTTTCGCTGCAGAGGAAGGTAGATGTTTCGACTTAGGGAAGCTGCCTCTGCCGCATCTTCCACAGGATGCTGCAGTTGTGCTTGAGCAACCTTTTACGGAGGATGAGATTAAGAAGGCTGTGTGGGCATGTGGCAGTCACAAGGCACCCGGCCCAGATGGTTTTAATTTTCTTTTTATTAAGAAAGCGTGGTCTGTACTTGGTGCCGAGATCATCAGTATGATCAACGAATTTCACAGCAGTGGAGTGTTGCCAAGAGGAATCAATAACAGCTTCCTTATATTAATTCCGAAGTGTAGTGGTGCAGTGGAATTGACAGACTACAGACCCATAAGTCTCATCAACAGTCTGTACAAAGTGATCGCGAAGATCCTATCTGCCAGACTCCAGTCGGTGATGGACCAGCTTGTCTCCCTAGTTCAGACAGGGTTCATGGCAGGTCGCTACATAGCTGATACTGTGATGATAGCCAATGAAATCATTCACTCTATGAAGAGGTCTAGACGACAGGGATGGTGCCTTAAGCTGGATTTCCAGAGAGCGTATGATTCGGTGGATTGGGAATTCTTATCCGGGGTAATGCACAGGATGGGCTTCGGGATGCGATGATGCAGATGGATTAAGCATGTGTATTTCGTCGGCTAGGTGTGCAGTCCTCATCAACGGTTCCCCCTCAGTAGAATTTCAATTGGGAAGGGGACTAAGACAGGGTGATCCGCTATCCCCATTACTCTTTAATCTGGCAGCTTAAGTACTGTCTCGCATGCTTGGTCAGGCGGCCGAATGTCAGTTATTCCGTGGTATAAATATAGGCAACATACAACTCACCCATCTCCAATATGCGGACGATGTAATATTATTCAGTGAGGGTGACCAGCAAGGAATTCTCAATGTCCAAAGCGTTCTCAGGTGCTAGGAATTCCTCTCAGGCCTCCGGATTAATTTTTTTAAGTCCAGTCTTGTGGGAATGAACGTAGACACACACGTTGCAGAGGAGTTGGCCTCTTCAATCCACTGTCGAATGCAACAGTTCCTGTTCTCTTATCTCGGGCTGCCATTGGGGCCAATCCCCGTCGCCGCAGTACATGGGATTCGGTGATTACCCGTTTCAAAGGTAAATTAGCGTCCTGGAAGGGAGCCTTACTGTCTCTAGAGGGACGACTCACCTTGATCAGATCGGTTCTCACTAGTTTACCCGTGTATTATATGACATTTTTCCAGCTCCCGGTGGGGGTGAGGAGGGACTTTGAAAAATGGATGAAACGATTTTTGTGCGCTGGGACAAATAGATAAAAGATGCTTTGCCAAAGTGAAATGGACAAAGGTTGTCAATCCGGTTGGTAGTGGGGGGGCCGGGGTGGGTTGTTTGCAGAGGCGGAATCAGGCATTACTCATGAAGTGGAGCCATCGGATCGCTAATGATACTTGTTCCCTCTGGAGTCGGGTTATCAAAAATAAATACAATCCCAAGTTTCGACCGGATGGTATTGACTGTATTGATAGTAGCGGTTCTGCCATGTGGACTGGAATTGTCAGGACTAGCCGCATGCTACTACCAACTGGACACTGTATATCTTCAATCTTTCACTGGAAATTGGGCAGGGGAGATGGTATTATATTTTGGGAAGATGTTTGGTGTCAGGACTCACCCTTGAGGGTCCTCTTTCCTCGGCTGTTCATCCTCTCTATGATGAAGGAAGGGTCAGTTTTTCAGTTTGGGTTGTGGGAACACAATGTGTGGCGATGGCAGTTCTTGTGGCGTCGTGATCTGTTTGTATGGGAGGCTGAGGAAGTGGAGCGATTGTTGCTTCTTCTGGAGGATGTCCGACCAAATCCACTGGAAGAGGACTTGCTTCGATGGGGAAATCAGGATAGTTCATTCTCGGCCAATACATGTTATCGCTCTTTAATTGCAACTGCAGTGGTGCCAAGGGAGCCAGTGATCCCCAACGTGTGGTGTAAGCCGGGAGCGCCCAAATGGAAGGCCTTTATGTGGATTACCTGTTTGGGGCGACTCCCTGCTAAGGGATATTTACGTAGGATTGGCATCCTAGCTAATTCAGATCACATCTGCGAGGCCTGTGGTCGGGTGGAAGAGGATACTAACCATATTCTGCTTGATTGTTGGATTGCATGGACATGTTGGTCCTTGGTTTTCAAACAATGGGGATTTTGCTGGGTACAACCACGATCTGTGGCTGAGCTGTTTGCCCAATGGGATTGTTTTTATATTCAGAGACGATACAGGGGATTATGGTATGTGCTGTTGTTTTCCTGCGCTTGGAGTATCTGGCTGGGGCGGAACAATCGTGTTTTCAAAGGAGTTGCAAGCAGCGCAGCTGATATGTACTATACTGGTATGCGTCACGGGTTTCAGTGGGCTAAGTTGAACCTGCCGGAGGTTCACCTGGATAGTTTGGCAGTCCTACCTTCTTGTGATTTTGCTATGTTGTTGGATAGATAGTGTGCTAGGAAGGTGACAGTTGCAGATACTGAATTACAGACTCAGTATCTGGAAGTTTCATTTTGATAGCACTGGATATTATTCCATTACCCTGTCATTCTGTATAGTTGTACATTCATCTAATATATCTCGATATTCTTCAAAAAAAATAGATGAATCTTTTGATCTTTTTTTTTTCTTTAAGTGTTATCTAGCTGTTCCTATGGTTCAAAAGCTGTGGCTGGGATTCAAATTGTGAACTTCAGCCAAAGTTTAAGTTAATTTCATAAAAAACAGGCAAGCCATCGTCAATCAAGCATTCAGTAGCTTGTTTACTGATTATCAATTTTTCTGCAGCCTCTGAAGCAGTGAAAACTGAGCTGCGTTTGACCTTATTATTGTTATTCTCTGTACGTTTTGAACTTTATACCCATCCTGTTTCCTGAAAGCTTGAACTTGGAGGTATCTTGTTATAACTGAAACCATTCTACCGTGTCAAATGCTCAAGGTGCAAAATAATGTTGAAGTTAGGTATTCCAGCCTGACAAAGTATATAGGCTTGAAGTGCTGTAATAGAATCCTAGGTTGGAATGGGGTGATTTTTCTGAGATAGATAGGAAGAGTTCGGGTCTCGGTTGTTTGAGATGCGTTTTGGTCCAAATATCTTGAGGTTCAATGGGATAAAGCAAACAATTTTTTGATGAACAGAATAGGTTTTTCACGTATTACAGTAATTTTGTTTTTAAGGTTCTGTACAATGACAGAATTTTTTGTTATTCCAACCCACTGTTATTGCTCTGGAAAAGTATATCCTTGCCAAGAAATTATAGTGTTCTGTGGAAATCCTGAACGGCTGCAATGAGGCCACCATCCACTGGCTTCTGCATTGATCTTCAGGCAAGCTCTCTTGTCAAAGCACATTCCAATGTTTCCTTTGAAAACTTGAGTTTTTATGCCATCCAAGTCTGCTAAACCTGAGATGGCTAAACATATCTGACTGCCCAAATTTAACAACCGTATTCCCCCTCTCGCTAATCAAACTAGGCCTAGTTCAATTGGAATCATTTAAGTTACGTGAATGTTTCAACATAAAAACAATAGTATCGATAGACCTCAAGGAAGCAGAAACTACAGAAAGAATCGTTTTTCCTCGTATAAGTCGTTTGATTTTTTTGAATATGCATCGAATGTATTAAGTTCAAGATCATCAATACAAGAGAGTAGGACAATGAAACATTGTGCCCACTCAATAGGCAAAAGAGAGTGTCAGATACCGTAATTGAATCATGGTATGAGGGATTGTCACCAGCTATACAATCTATGTGGCCAACAAAGAAGCAAAATCTCCTGCGGGTAACACATCCAAATTATCTAGACAAACATCCTGAAGATTCGTCTTGGCCCAACAAAAACCATGCCGCATGCCATTATAAAACATATCAGCCGCACTTCTGTTTTCTCTCCTGAAAATTCTGTTGTTTCTTCCTAGCCATATACTCCATGCAAAAGAAAATAACAGAGCGTACCACAGCCCCTGCCATCGATTCGGAATTGAAAAACCAGCCCACTGGATACATGAATCTCTGGACAGCCTCACATGTTTCTGCCTTGCTCATTGCACCATGGAGTGGCCAGTGCTAAAAGACTTGAAAATTAGAGGATACCCTAAAATGGAGACATTTGGTTATGGAGACCAAATAACACCAAATCTGCAAGATGTCCAAGTCGAGAGTGAGAAACGACTATGGAGGGGGGATCTCAATTCCACTGTGCAGTACGCCTTTAAAGAAGGCTCCTCTCAAAGGCAAGGTCGCGGAGTTCAGAGGCCACATCCTAAACCAATCAAGGTACCCCTTTCTTATTCTACCTAGTTAATTCTGTTATTCTTTTTTCACAATTGTTAATGGAAAGAAAACTCCTATTGGTTGCTCAAGATATGGACTTCACAACAATGCAGTGAGGTGATAGCACATTATATATGTGATGATTGTCGTGTGTTCACCAAAATAATCTTCCTCTTGTTGGACAGGTAGCTAGCAGCAAGGAAGGTCGAATCCTCAGGGAGATGGCTAAGAGTTGGAAGTCTTAATGTGGAATCGGTCGTGGTCGCGGTGTGCCCACGGTCGATAAGATCGAAGGGTTATGGGTTCGCAGTAATAGGTAGAGATTGAGTGAGTAAGTGTAACGAATTGAAAATAAGAAATAAAGTTCTGACTCAAATGCTTTTGATATTCCTCAATTCAATCCATACCTAGACCACCCATGATCACGGGCCCTCTAAAGATGCATTCACGTCTTTTCTGTTGGGTCCTAGTTAGTAAGTTGCTCAGTACGACTGAGCACTCCAGGGGGGTGGAACGTCCTCCGCCCTTTCGTGTCTAACTTCCAAGAAAACCTTACCCTCAGATCTGCTACGTAGTTAATCTAAGTGTGCCCTCTCTTTTTTATATATAATTTATTAAAAATAATATATATATGTATATATATATATAATATTTTAAAAAATAATAATAATTAAGAAGCTCAAATACCTTGACCTCAGCAGCAACAAAATCGTGGGCGAAATTCCGGAGTATCTCACCCAAATCTCATCACTTGAGATAATGCTTTAGGAGGAAGCATTCCTACACATATTTCCGGTCTTCAAAATCTTCGAATACTCGATCTCTCTAACAATCAACTTAATGGAAACAAAAAAAACATGCCTCTCTCTAAACACATATCCCTCTCCCCGCTCTCTAATCCTGTCAACAACCCCGCCCCAACCCACAGTTTGTCCCCACCTTCCCCCATACAACAGGATCATGGCAGAACTACGGGCCCCTCAGCAGCAGATGCCTTACCCAATATTCAAGCCTCCTTTCCCTTAGGTAAAACTCAGCCGCAGTGGAAACCCATGCAGATATTTCAACCGGATAGGTACATCTCCTATTTTGTTGAAGGTATCCCAGAAGGTTGGAGTTCCACTAAACTGTTCCGGGTCGTTGCTGAAGTAGAACCGGTGGCCGATGCTTTTATCCCAGGGAGGCTTTCACAGAGGGGTCTTCGTTTTGGTTTTGTGAAGTTCGTACGGTGTGGGGTACAGGAAGACGCTAGACATCGCCGGCTGCACAATCGTCTCGGAGGTTATGCTTGGTCACACATCAATGTAGCCCGTTATGTAGTAGGTTCAGGGGCTGTAGGGGCTTCTCGGGCGTTCCCTGTAACTAAGACACCAGGACCCAAGGCAGCTGTTCTACCAGCTAAACGGTCACTCTCAGGAACACCGCCCTGGAAGGAGACAGATGGTCGATCATACGCAGAAGTTGCTGCAGTACAGGCCACTTCTATTCTAGGGGACAAGTCGGTTGAGCTCTCTTCTGATCCGGGGCTTTCTTTGTGATTACAAAAGTGTGCGGTTGGTATTATTCGAACACCCACATTGTCTCCGTTAGAGCTTCCATCCTATGTCACCTGCTCGGATATGGGGCTGCACCAGAAACTACTTGTTTTTGAGACAGTGGAACAAATACAGCATGAACTCAAATACAATATAGAGTTTTGGAACACGAAGTTTTATGACATGCATCCTTGGAGCCCTGAGGATACCAATCTTCGCCGTTTATGTTGGGTGGAGATACGCGGATTGCCTCTACATGCATAGTTTGAAGGAGCTTTTAGACAAATCCTGCAACCTTTTGGATATGTCGTTCAAGTGCATTCAAACACAACGACATGGACTCAATTGGAGCGCGCGGTTATGCACATAATCACCACCAGCAAGGAGCACATTCAACAGAGCTTGACAATGGTGGTTGACGGTAAACAGTACCCGGTTCAGCTGAAGGAAGTCAAGGATCCGAGTCTTGAGGAACCTGAGGTTGGGGAAAAAGGTTCTGTTTCAGGAGGCTGCCACAGTCTTGTCGCTCCTTCCAAAATCAACCTTTCAGCTGATAGACATAGTGGGGTTGGTAGGAGCAAGGATGGCACTCTTGAGACTGAGGTTAAGGGCGGCTGTCAGCAGCAGAGGACGGGGCATGGTCAGACACGAGTGGTAGGCAATCATTCCTTTCATTTTGAAATGGGGGCTCCCTCTCGGTCAGCACGGCCTGCTTTATCTGTGCAGTCAGCCCCTAATGGAGCAACCCATATTATCACTCAGCAAGGGGAAGGACATATACGGAATTTAACCAGCAGCAGTGGGCCTATCAGTAATTTTACTGACCCAGGCATTACCCCAACAGCTCTGGTCACTGTGGACTAGGAACCGGTCCCTCGAAAATTACCCTCGGATTGTCTCCCAGGAAATTACCCAGATCTTCCAATCGATCCACAAGCTTCCTCTGAGGCGATGACCTTCACGCGAATGAGGATTGATGGTGACGAAGCCTCGCGGGTTGGGAACACTAGACGAGCCGGCTCTAAACGGATTGAGAAGTCCAGAAAGCTTAAACACCTCAAATCAACGGGAAGTCTGTCTACAGGAAAGGTTAGCTACCAAGATGGATGTGGGAAAGCTCATCTCGATGATGAGCCTTCATTTCTTGTTGCACCCACTGATAAGAGCGATGCCTCTCAGTCGAGAAGGGATGGTCTGAACCCGGGTGTGGCTCTTTGCCCAACTGCGGAGGAAGTACAATGCACACTAAAGGTTGCGAAGCAACTAGGCCTCAGTATGAAAAACACTAAAGCTGCTATTAGGCAAAAACTGAAGGTACAGATTGCTGATGAAACCAGGGATTGGCAAGCTCACTGCACTACATAGTGTGGTGTCGGTAATCTTCGGGACAGGGATTAGATGTATAATGGTTAATCTGTCTTTTTGGAACATTAGAGGATGCAGAGGGAATTTGAAAGCACGTCAAGTTCGTTCTTTGATACTACAGGATCAACTCAGTGTTCTATTCCTGTGTGAGACAAAGCGGGAGAGTTTCTCGGATAGATTGGCGGCCAGCTTTTGGTCTTGTCCGACAGTCAAATGGGACGCTATCAATGCGTGCGGTAGTGCCGGGAGCATAGTTTGTTTATGGAATGATTCCTCGGTGCTGGTCATGGGGGTGGAAAAATATGGCTGCTGGATGCTCCTACATATGTGTGTTTGCGATACAGGTTTCATGTTCCTGTGTGTGGGCTTACATGCCCCCAACGTGGTTGAGGATAGACAGGCATTATGGGAGGAGATCACACGGCGGAAGGGTGAAGACACCACTCCCTGGATCATACTAGGTGATTTCAACGAGCCGCTCACTGCTGAGGAAAGGTCGGGTACTTCTTTCAATTATACTGCTGCCTCTAGATTGAGTATGTTCATTAGTAGCAATGGTCTGATAGATTTGCCTCTTCTGGGCAAGAATTATACCTGGTTTAATTCTCGTAGTGCCTCTCGTATAGATAGAGTGCTGGCGTCGCCACAATGGTGTACCCAGTTTAGTCATCATAGATTATATGCAGGGGATAAAAGATTCTCAGATCATGTACCATTGATTGTGAAGGCAGATTCTTTCTACTGGGGCTCCAAGCCTTTTCGGGTATGGGATATATGGTGGGAAGTTCCTCAATTTCTTCACACGGTGGAGGGATTCTGGAGGGAGGCGGGTGACTGCTTCCCTGGCGATTACTGTGTGGTTAAGAAATTAACGTTTCTGAAACAGAAATTGAGGGTGTGGCATCGGACATAGTTTGGCATGTTAGACAGCCAGTTGAAAACTGTATTAGCTGAAATTGATGCTTCGGATCAGCTAAGAGGTCAGTCGGGAGAGGTATTGCATGACAGATATCAGGAGCTACAAGTACAGAAATGGGATTTAAAGCACAAAATTGAGGCGATGTGGAGGCAAAAATCAAGGCAACAGTGGCTCAAGTTGGGTGACAAGAATAGTAAATTCTTCCATCTCAGTGCGAATATACGGAGGACCCACAATTTCATAGGCTCCATACGAGTGCAGGATCGGGAGATCATCACGCCTGTGGAGATCCAAGGCGCTACTGTTGAGCATTATCAGCAGCTTTTTGCGGATGGGGGTGATCAATGGCTGGGTTTGGGAACGCTTGATGAAGAAGTCCAGGCAGCAAGGATGGTGTCTGAAACTGGATTTCCAGAAAATTTACGACTCGGTCAACTGGAATTTTCTCTTTGATGTCCTGGAACGCATGGGTTTTGGGCGACAGTGGCAACAGTGGATTAAGGGCTGTGTGTCGTCAGCTAGATGCGCGATTCTCGTCAACGGGGCGCCTACAAAGGAGTTTGAGGTGGGCCGAGGATTGCGTCAAGGAGACCCGTTATCACCCTTGCTCTTCAATCTGGTAGCAGAGGTTCTATCACAGTTATTAATTCGAGCAGAAGCTTGCAGATTATTTCAGGGTGTTCCAATCGGTGGGCTTGTACTATCACATTTACAATATGCCGACGATGTGATTTTATTCAGTCAAGGAGATTCACAGGGAGTGGTTCGACTACAACGGATACTACGTTGCTACGAACTCTTATCTGGACTGAAGATAAACTTCTTCAAGTCGGGGTTAGTCGGCATTAACGCTTCTTATGGGGAACAGAGCGAACTGGCATCCAAAGTACATTGCCGATTACAGCACTTGCCATTTACCTATCTCGGCATTCCCCTTGGAGCGAATCCCCGCAGACGCAGTACATGGAAAGTGGTGATTGACAGATTTCGCAGTAAACTGGCCTCCTGGAAAGGCTCCTTACTATCGCTGGGAGGACGTTTGATACTAATCAAAGCAGTACTAAATAGTCTGCCGGTATTCTACATGATGTTCTTTCAAATGCCAGTCAGTGTTCGCAAGGATCTGGAGAAATGGATGCGACGTTTCCTATGGGCAGGGAAAATAGAGTTTCGTTTTCTATGTAAAGTCCGCTGGTCAGTAGTGGTCCGAGCCAAGGACAAAGGGGGTACTGGCATAGGTTGCATGTTGATGCGGAATCAGGCACTCCTTACCAAGTGGTGTATACGCATTGCCACTGATGATAATTCCCTGTGGAAACAAGTGATGATGTCCAAGTATAATCCCCGTCTCACCCATTCAGGAATTGATTATGCCTCGACACAGGCCTCTGCAGTTTGGCGTGGGATAGTTCACACAAGTCGCATGGTACTGCCAAGTGGCCAATGCATTTCTGAACTACATCGCTGGAAAGTTGGAAATGGTAATTCAATTGCCTTTTGGCAAGATGTCTGGTGTACCTCTCGGCCTCTATTGGTATCATTCCCCAGATTGTATGCTCTATCGCTGGAGAAAGAAGGACCCCTATGCCGATTTGGGGTTAGAGCTGGACCTGTTTGGGAGTGGCGAATTCTTTGGCGCAGAGACTTATTTGTATGGGAGGAGGAGGAAGTGATACGATTGATGTCATTGCTAAATGGTTCTCAGCTGAATCTGGATCATGAAGATGAACTATTGTGGGATGAACAGCTGCGGCCCTTTACAGTGCGCACCTGTTACCTTTCCCTAGAATCGCAGTTGACAGTGGCTGATGAGCAGAGGATACCCAACGTCTAGAGACAACAAGGAGCTCCTAAGTGGAAAGCCTTTATGTGGCTAGCGTGTAGGGAGAAGATCAATGCCAAAGCTCAACTTATCCGTTTTGGCATCATTCCTGCAATGGAAGGGGAATGCGAGGCATGTGGCATGGAGGAAGAAGATTCTAATCACATTTTATTGAATTGTTCATTGGCCTGGAGGTGTTGGTCACTTTTGTTTAAATATTGGGGCCTAACTTGGGTTCAGCCGAGATCAATGACAGAGCTCTTTTGGCAATGGGAGGGCTTTTCTATACCATCCTCAAGACAGGGATTATGGTCCGTACTACTCTTTGCGTTCACATAGACCCTTTGGCTGGGACGAAACTCCCGTGTATTTCGGCGGGTTGTTTGCAGCGCAGCTGACTTATTTTATACTGGTATCAGACATGGTTTTTGCTGGGCTAAACATAATTTAAAGGAGGGCTGTCCAGACTGTCTAACCTTGCTGCCAACTGGAGATTTCCTTCCATAAGGATGATGAATTAACATGATTGGTGATCGGCATGGATGCAGTGTGTGATGTGGTACCTGTTGATTTATTGATCATATCTCAATTGTACACTGTCAGAGCAGCAATGAGCAGCGTAGCAGATTCTGAACTCCACGTTCATTGGTTTGGGTTTCTCGGGAGATGATCAATTTCTCCAATGTTCGACTCGATGTGGTGTAAGTTTGGTTTTTTGGAGTACTTGTTATTGTACCGGATACATAGCTTGTAGGATTTTTGAAAGATACAGATCCTGTCATGTATTCACAGGATCTGTTTATTTCATTTTGTCCTTTGAGCTTGGACATAGCTTCATTGTCCAACTCTCTTGTTTTACTGCTCTTATATTATACATATCGATAATTCTCAAAAAAAAATCAACTTAATGGAACCATTCCTTCAACTTTGGGCAATCTTTCGGGGATGATAAAAAAGGCCGCTGATTTTCCATTTTTTCCTTCCTTGGGACATTAGACCCTCATGATAGACAAAGTTTGGAAGTCTCCCGGAAGAAATTTAAACGTGGTCTCTCCTAGCACAATCTCCTACTCTACATTTTCTTGGACCTCTCAAATACATATTGTCACGTGAAATTCCGAATACCTTGGGCGACTTAAAGAGTTTGAAGTCATTAAACTTATCCCACAACTATCTTTCCGGTCAATTATTCAAGAGCTTTGGTGATTTACAGAGTTTAGAGAGCCTAGATTTGTTGCATAACAGTCTCTCAGAAGAAATTCCTACCACATTTGCTGAGCTCCTGCAAATATCCAACCTGGACTTGAGTAATAACAAACTTTAAGAACACATTCCTAGCGGTCCTCAAATGGATAGATTAAATGATCCAAGTGACTAGGCCAACAACAGTGGATTGTGTGGAATACAGATACGTGAGCCGTGTCCAGAAACAACAAAAATCTCTGTTAACTCTGGCCATAAGTAACTATCAGGAGTTAAGCTATGGTTTCTCTCACCTCCCCCACCCTCCTCCCACTTTCTACTCCACTCTCAAACACCAATACAAACACAGTCCCAAACACAGTCCTTACCCCAACATTCCCCCCCCCCCCACCTGTGCTGATGCTGAGATTGTGGGTCCTTCACCAGACCCCACTCAGAATCCTTTAGAATATGCAACGGTATTACATTAAAAACATTACATTTTTTATTTTGTTGTATATAAATACCTAATGCAACATAATAATTTAAAACAAATGCAACAATAGTTTTTACTTAAAAGTAATAAATTTTTAAAATTTTAGGTAACAGTTTTTTTATTTTTTTACAACAATATTTTATTTTATTTAAGCAACAATTAATTTATAATAGACAACAGTTTCAATTTTTATTTAAGCAACAATTTTTTTATATTATTCTACACCTTTTACTTTAGTTTAAGTAACAATTTTTTAATATTATATTACACTTTTTTCTTTAGTTTAAGTAACAACCTTTTAATATTATGCTACACTTTCTATTTTAGTTTAAGCAACAATATTATTATATGATGCAACAATTTTTTATTTTCTTTTAAGTAACATTATTTTATATTAAGCAACACTATTTTGGTTTTGTTTAAGCAACAATTTTCTATTATAATGTACAATTATATTTTGTAACAAATTATTAATATTAATATAAAATATTAATATAAAAATTATATTCAAAATTAATATATAATAATTAAATATTTAAACTTATTATATGATAAACAAGTAGAAATAAAGTAATACCATAAAGTATTTATAAATAACATTCAAACTAATATCACTTAACATAACAAAATGATAGTAACTTTGGTACTTTTGCATGTTCATAGTACAACTATTAAAAACAATTCCAGCTTCACAACATATTCCTTCACAAAATATTACTTGACAAAACATTCCTCGATAAAACATTCCTCGACAAAACATTCCAGAATGCTCTTCAATTTTCTCCAGATAGTTGCTGCAGTTGAGATTAACAAAGCTGAATAAGAAAGTAAAACATTATATAAGTTTCTACAGATTTATACCTTGACTCTACCTTCTCTCAGGGGTTGATCTTTTGTCACAGCATCGGAAGGAACACCATCTTCTTTTCTTCAGTTCTGTCAAGGAAAGTGGCATCACACACAGCAGGCTGGTATTTTCTCTTACAGTTCTGCAGCAACACTGCATGTTTCCAGACTGAACAACCCAGTAAGACCGTGATGATTGGTAGAAGCAGGATCCATGATATGCTGATGAAAAGAGCTAGCCTCTCTATACAAGTTGTTCCTAGCTTCCTAGCATCAACATAATATGCATGCCAAAGTCACCAGCTATTTCAATGGCCATAAACTAAAGTTAATACACGAGCTGTATCTGTTATTTTGCAGCATATATTCGCTTTAATCTTTCGAGTGATTTGCAGAGCAAAGCGATTTACATTTTCCTATAGCCTCGTTATTATTACCATTTAATGCAACATATTGCTATCAGATTAAAGAAAAACATATTCAAGAAGCTAACAACGTGTAATAGCATTAAACAATAGTATGTTCTAAAAAAATTATGAGATATTCCCAATAGGAAGCATAGAGAAGGATGCAACATGTCCGGCATTGTTCATTATGGTTTTAACACATCATAGGCAATGGATGTGCACTCTAATTACCAGTAGCACACCAAGTACAATAAATTAAACTGACTTTGGGGAGTGAGATTATATCCACAAGTACAGCATTCATTTAGAAGTAAAAATAGGAGGGTCAAACATAGATAAGCTACTTTCAAGTGTGGATTCATCACCCTAAATGGATGAAATTTCAAGTTGGGTGCAACTGCATTTATAAGAGTGTAATTCCAGTGCTAATTCCCTAATTCTAAATAATGATAGCAATCAATTGTCATGTAAAGTAAAATAATTGGAAAAGAGAGCAATACTTACAACATGAACAGAGCAGGTTAGAATACACAGGGCTTATCGAAGCAACATCTACACTGCAAAATTCAATTTCCTTGCACCTTCATCACCTCCTTCCAGAACTAGTCGATTCGAAAATGGATATTACCATCATTAGATAATATATGCATCACCAACTCTATTTGGTAATCACCTCGCACTTGATGCATCCCTGTGTTGGAGGAATCCTAGAATATCAGTATAGTAGCAGCAAGTGTCTTGTAAGCATCCATCCATTTCCAATTTTTTGAAAACCTCATATGCTTCATCATGAAATCCTTCTTTGCACAGCCCATTCATCAGTAAACCATATGTTTGTGGATTTGGCTGCAAACCTTGGAGAGACAAAGAGGAAAACAGTTCCCTTGCATCTTTAAATTTTCCTGAATTGCACATTCCATCAATCAGGATATTATATATCACTAGATCAAACAGTTCCCTTTCGATTAGGCATGGCAATTAAAAAAAGAAAACAGAAAAAGAAAATCACGGCACAAAGCACAAAACGTTAATCAACTCAAAACCACGATCGACAATGAGCTTCCTAAAGAACAAGCGAACTAAACCACACACAAAGAGAGGGAGACGGAAAGGAGTTACCATTGGGGTGACTCTCGACAGAGCAGTAGCAGAGCTTGGTGAGAAAAACTATTGACGCAGTGGCCACAAGATTTAAGTACTAAAACCCTAATCTTAGAAAGACACCAATCGACGGCCAGTATTAACTCAGATTTTTGAATCATTATTTATATCCCATAGACCGAAGAAGAAAGGAAGAAAAACGCAAATAAAAATTTAGGACGGCATGGAAAATATTAGTCTGTTTTTTTTTACTTTTGATTTAGAAAATTTTATTTTTAAAATTTATAATTAATAAATATTAATATAAAATTATTTTATTTAACTGTTGTATAAACAGTAAGCTATAACAACACAAAACATATTGTTATCTTAAATTAATATTATGTGACATAATTAAGATGTAATAAAAATTTTGTTACAAAATTTGATATATACTACTATTTTATTTAATTCTTACATAAATTCACATTTTAATACAACAAAAAAAAATATGTTACCTTAAACTAATCTTATGCTATAATTTTATTTAATTGTTGCGTAAAGTCACGCTTTAATACAACAGGAAAAAATATGTTGTCTTAAACTAATCTTATGCAACAATTTTATTTAATTGTTGCATAAAGTCACACTTTAATACAACGGAAAAAAATATGTTGTCTTAAACTAACCTTATGCTACATAAATTAAGATGTAACAAAAATTTTGTTACAAAAACTGATATATATTACAATTTTATTTAAATATTGCATAAAATCACACTTTAATACAACAAAAAAAAATATGTTGCCTTAAACTAATCTTATGCTACATAAATTAAAATGTAACAATAATACTGTTGCATTAGGCCATATATGGTGTAGTGGATATATCTCCTATTTCATTGAAGGGATACTTGAGGGATGGACTTCAGGTCACTTATTTAAAACAATAGCTGAGGTTGAACCGGTAGTGGATGTTTTCATCTCTGGTCGCAAGTCACAGAGAGGCTTACGCTTTGGTTTTATTAAGTTTATTCGCTGTGGGGTACAGGACGAGGCTCGACAGAGGAGGTTGCATACACGCCTGGGTGGCTATGCATGGAAGCGAGTTAACGTGGCTTGGTATGCAGTGGGTACAAGGAATCGAAGAGTATCGGCTAGTGACAATGCTCGATTGAAAGAACCGTCGAAGGAACCTCAGAAACAACCAGTTATGAGTAGTGTGCTTTTGCGAGAACGAGATGAACGCACTTATGCAGAAGTCACAAATAGGCCGAAGATGTAGGAGTCCGAAGAAGTAACAATGGAACTTTTCTCGGATCAGAAGATCATTGCTCGCCTCCAACGAAGTGCTGTTGGTATCCTTCGTGACACATATAATGCAAACGTGGGTTTACCAGAGGAGGTAGAATGCCTTGACATGGGTCAGAACAAAAAACTACTCATCTTTGAGACAGTTGAGAAAATGAGATATGAGCTTAAGTACAATCTCGACTTTTGGAATGATAAGTTTTTTTATATTCATCCATGGAGTGCAGAGGATACTGCATTCAGAAGGCTGTGTTGGCTAGAAATTACTGGTCTCCCTCTCAATGCATGGTTTGAAGATGCCTTTAGGAAATTAATCAGTCCACTCGGTTCATTAGTATGCTTCGTGGAAATCTCTTGAGGTGGCAGTTTTGCAAATAGTAACAGGTAGTTCACTGGATATTGAGAAAGGGATGAAGCTGAGGATAGAAGGAAGGGAGTGCACAGTACAGATTATGGAAGTCAAAGATAAAGTGATTGTGGAGCCCGAGGTTGGTGAGAAAGGGTCAGTGTCAGGTGGGAGCAACAGCTTTTTTGTCCCACTCAAGTCCCCACAAGTAGAGGAACGGCACAACAGTGTTGTTGGTAGAAAGGCAAGTAACGTTGCAGTAAGGCAAAAGGAAGTATGTCAGATGGGAAAGATGGCACAGGAAAAGGTGTTGACTGCCCAAACTAGTACACTACCTGCTAGTGTTGTGGGTCCTAACCAGCCAGTTCCCCTACAACCATCCACGTTAGCATATCCAGTTTGTTTGCCTGTTACTAGGCCTCAACATACAGAAGGTTATAGAAGTCATTTTACGATTGGTGAAGGACCTATTAGCAATTTCACTGCACCCCTGTATACCCCTGGTGAATTGTTTGCAGAATGCTCGTTACAGGTCCCTCGTAAGATGTTTTCGGAAGGGGTACCCGGTGAATACTCAGCTGAAAACTCTGGGCTTATATCCTCCTCTGAAGTTATGGCGTTCACTAAAATGAGAAAAGAAGGAGATAAAGCATCACGAGTGAAATCTAAAGGACGGGCTGGAGATCGCAGACCTGGCAAACACAAAAAACTTAAGCATATCAAACCTACTGGGGGTTTATCCTCAGCGAAAGCCAGCCAGCCAGATATGGGTGTTATGCACAAATTGGTGGAAGATCCTTCGTTTCTAGTCACCCAGACAGAACCAGGAGAAGGAGTATCAGATCATGGTTGCGTGGGACAACCAGCTGAAGCAGTGTGTCCAGTAGAGACCGAGGTGCAGAAAACCTTGACTATCGCGGATCAGTTGGGACTCAGTAGAAAGACCACGAAAGCAGCAATCCGCAGGAAGATGAAGGCACAGATAGTGGAGGAAAGAAAGGAATGGCAGGATCACTGTGATACATAAGGTAACGTCAATACTTTTGCCCAGGCATTTTGATTTTTGAATGGTTAATTTTGCATTATGGGATGTCAGAGGATGTCATGGGAGGTTGAAGTTGAATCAGATTACCACTCTTATATCTCAGCAACAGCTGAGCATACTGGTTCTATGTGAGACTAAGAGGGAGAGTTTCTCCGAAAGGTTGGCGGCCAGGTTATGGTCTGGCAACTCTATTAAATGGGAAGCCATTGATGCTAGGGGGCGAGCTGGGGGCATGGTATGTCTGTGGAATGATTTACAGGTATAGGCTTTTGGTGTAGAAAAACTAGAGAAGTGGCTGTTAGTGGAGATACGTATACAAGCTACTGGTTTCCACTTTGTTTGCGTGGGTTTACATGCCTCAAACGTAGTGATTGAACGCAGGTTACTCTGGGACGAGCTGCAACAGAGGAAGTCTCAGGACAGCTTGCCGTGGGTCATTTTAGGCGATTTCAATGAATCCCTCACGGTTGAGGAGCAACTTGGGAATTATTTCAATAGTACGGCAGCTAATCGTTTCCAGACTTTCATCAATAGGAGTGGGTTGATTGATTTGCTACTCATTGGTAAAGCCTACACCTGGTTTACCTCTCACAGTGCTTCCCGCATTGACAGGGTGCTTGCATCTCCTAGTTGGTGTTCTCACTTTAGTTGTCATCGGCTGTTCGCGGGGGACAAGGGATTCTCGGATCACGTCCCATTAATTCTGAAGGCAGACTCTCTTAACTGGGGCCATAGGCCATTTCTCTCCTGGGATTTATGGTGGGAAGATACGCACTTCATCAAAACGGTTTAAGAATTCTGGAGGGAGGCGGGGATTTGCTTTCCTGGTGAGTTTAGTGTAGTCAAGAAGCTAGCGTTCCTGAAGAGAAAACTACAAGTATGGCATACAGAGCACTTCGGTGGACTAGAAGTCAAACTGAAAACACTCTTGGCTGAGATTGATGCGTTAGATCAAAACAGAAGGGAGTATGGCACAAAGATGAGCAACGGATATCGCCTTTTACAGACACAGAAGTGGGAGATCAAGCAAAAAATTAAGGCTATGTGGAGACAAAAGTCTAGACAACAGTGGCTTAGGTGTGGGGACAGAAACAACAAATATTTCCACGCTAGTGCTACCTTACTTCGCTCATCTAATTTCATTGGTGCCATACGGGTACAAGATATGGAGCTGGTCAAACCTGCGGATATAAAGGCTGCCGCGGTAGGGCATTTCCAGAGATTCTTTGAGGATGCTGGGCAACGACCGCTTGGTTTGGGTAGCTTGGTTTTACCTCAGTTATCAACCACAGAGGCTGCGCAATTACAAGCTCCTTTCCTTGATGAGGAAATAAAGGAAGCAGTTTGGGACTGCGGTAGTCACAAGGCACCCGGACTAAATGGTTTCAACTTTTACTTTATTAAGAAGGCTTGGTCAGTGATTGGTGGGGATATTATTAGAATGGTGCAAGAATTTCATTCCAGTGGCACATTACCTCGAGGGATAAATATCAGCTTCATTACGTTAATTCCCAAGCTACCAGGCGCGGATGCATTTAGCTCTTACAGGCCTATCAGCCTTACCAGTACTTATAAATGGAACACCAACTACTGAATTTTCGATGGGGCGAGGCTTACGACAAGGCGATCCACTCTCACCGTTGCTGTTTAATCTGGTAGCCGAGGTCCTGTCTAGGTTGCTTACTAAAGCAGCCGACTGCCAGTTGTTTCAGGGTATTCACTTTGGAGGTTTACATCTAACACACTTACAATATGCAGATGATGTTATTTTGTTTAGCAGGGGAGGACAGCAAGGAATTATCAACCTACAGAGGATTTTGCGCTGTTATGAACTACTATCCGGATTAAAGATTAATTTCTTTAAATCTGGGTTGGTAGGTATAAATGTACCAAATGGGGAAGTAGTGAATCTGGCGTCCAGGATCCATTGCCGCCTGCAGATTCTGCCTTTCCTTTATCTTGGGGTGCCACTTGGAGCGAACCCACGCCGTAGGAGTACATGGAATACCGTGATGGGTCGATTTAAAAATAAACTTGCATCGTGGAAGGGATCATTGTTGTCGCTGGGGGGTCGAATGACATTGATTAAATCTGTGCTAAATAGTCTTCCTGTGTATTACATGACTTTTTTTCAAATACCAGTAAGTGTTAGGTTGGGACTGGAAAAATGGATGAGGCATTTCTTGTGGGCTGGAAAGGTAGAGACCAGATGTATGTGTAAGGTACGCTGGTCGGTGGTGGTTCATGGGAAAGTTAAAAGGGAAGCTGGCATAGGCAATCTGATGCTGAGGAACCAGGCACTACTTACAAAATGGAGTGCCAGAATTGCCACGGACACCTGCTCTTTATGGCAACAGGTAATCAACCAGAAGTATAGACCACGATTAACCCCCGCTGGCTTGGAGTGTGCAAGGAACAACGGATCTGCTATCTGGCGCGGTATAGTACAAACCAGTAAAGCGACATTACCAACTGGGAAATGTATCTCTGAATTTCATCGCTGGAAATTGGGACAGGGTAGCTCAATTGCGTTTTGGAAGGACAATTGGTGCAGTAATCGGCCATTATTGGTCTTGTTTCCCAGATTATATGACATATCCCTCGAGAAGGAGGGCTCAATTCTGCGGTTTGGGGCAGTGGTGGGACAGGAATGGGAGTGGAAACTGACCTGGCAGAGAAAATTGTTCGCATGGGAGGAGGAGGAGGAAGCTACCAGATTGTTGACTCTGTTGACAGGTCTTAAACCGGATCCCTTGCAAGAGGACGAACTTTCCTGGGGCGACTAACTGCAACCGTTCTCAGTGCGCACTTGCTATCAGACCATGGAGGACCATTTGATTCTACCAAATGAGCTGAGTATACCAAATGTGTGGTGAAAGCATGGTGCACCCAAATGGCAAGCTTTTATGTGGCTTGCGTGTAGGGAGAAGATACATGCCAAACGTCAGCTCATTCACTTTGGCATCCTTCCTGGTTCGGCGGGTGCTTGTGATGCGTGTGGCTTAGCAGAGGACGATTCGAACCATATTCTGTTGGACTGCAGGATATCTTGGACTTGCTGGTCGATTCTATTTCATAAGTGGGGTCTAAGTTGGGTCCAGCCACGGACAATGACAGAGTTATTTGTGCAGTGGGGCGGCTTCCACTTTCCAGCTCGCTGGCACGGTTTATGGTATGTATTACTTTTTGCTTTTGCTTGGAGCATATGGTTGGGACGCAATCACAGGATTTTTCGATGAGAATTCTGCAGCGCGGAAGATTTATTCTATACAGGCATTCGCCAGGGTTTTTGTTGGGTAAAATTTAATCTGAAGGGTGGTTGTCCAAATTGTTTGGCGTTATTACCAGCAGGAGATTTTAGTTCACTTCGGATTACTTGAAAGGAATGGATTGTGAAATTTTTAGGTGCTGTACATTAGATATGGTATCTGTCAATTTCACATTATCTATTGAGTGCTGACAATGTTTAATTGTCTGACTCTTTGTATTCTATATATATATAATACATATCGATGCATTTTCAAAAAAAAAAAACAAAAATCTCTGTTCCACAGGACAGAAAGGGCAAGGAGATATGGTTTTCATTATAGATGTCTGAGATTGGTTTTCTTGTTGGGTTCTTTTCAATGGGTTTGTACTTTTTACAGAATTGGCTACTTTGATTTTAAGAAGCAGGGATTCGCTTTGCAGGCGAGTTTATAGTGGTCAAGAAGCTGGCTTTTTTGAAGAAGCGGCTGCAGGCCTGGCATTACGGATCTTGTGGTTCATTAGAGCAGCAATTGAAGCTCACTCTAGATGAACTCGATTTGCTGGATCAACACCGAGGGGGCTTGGGACACAACTCACTGCGGAGATATGAGGTTCTACAGGTTCAGAAGTGGGAGTTAAAGAGGAAGATTGAGGCCTTATGGAGACAGAAATCCAGACAGCAGTGGTTAACCCTTGGTGATAAGAATACCCGATTCTTTCATGCATGTGCAACCATCCGACGCTGTCGCAATTTTATAGGGATGATCCGTGTACAGGGCAGAGAAGTATGCCAGCCTGAAGAGATCAAGGCTGAGGCAGCTGGTTACTTTCAAAGAGTTTTCGCGGCAAAAGAAACCAGATGGTTCGGTTTAGGTGGGTTGGAATTGCCTCGACTACCCCCGGATGTTGCTACTGAGCTGGAGAGACCTTTTCTTGCGGATGAAATACAGAGGGCTGTCTGGGCGTGCGGTAGTCATAAAGCTCCGGGACCGGACGGGTTCAACTTCTTCTTCATTAAGAACGCATGGTCGGTGATTGGAGCAGAGATTATCACAATAATACAGGAATTTCAGATAAGTGGAGTATTGCCGCGAGGTATCAATAACAGTTACCTCACCATAATTCCCAAGATTTCTGGAGCAGCGGAGTTGGCGGATTACAGGCCGATCAGTCTCATCAACAGCTTATATAAAGTCATTGCCAAACTCTTATCCAACCGGCTTAAACAAGTGATGGACCAACTGATTTCTCCATTCCAGACTAGTTTTATGGAAGGCCAGTTCATCGCGGATACGGTGATGGTAGCCAATGAGATCATACATTCCATGAAAATGTCTAAGCGTCCGGGATGGTGTCTCAAACTGGATTTTCAGAAGGCCTATGATTCGGTGGACTGGAGTTTTATGTCTGAAGTGCTGGAACGGATGGGTTTTGGGTTTCACTGGCATCGTTTGTGAGGACCCGAACCCGGTAATTTGGCTCCTCACCGCCTTGCAGTCCCAATTGGCCCAACTCGTGGCCCAATTAAAACCACACAAGGCTTATCCTCAAATCAAACTAGTAAAATAAATAAAATTACATATAAATTTGAACCTTCTTAATTTTCTTTAAAATGGAGCATGCATTTAACCGGAAACCTCGACACAACAAAATCAACCACAGAGTGCAATCACAAACAGCGGAAGACTTAGTTTCACACACAACAGGCCACACGGCCCCAAAAATACTTTATCAAAATAAGTCCAATAACATGCATCAAACCAAACCCAATAAGGGATCACAGTTTCAATAAACAAGTATGCAAACAAGATAAGCAAGCATACACAAATCCAAAATAATAATGATAGTGTCGAGTTCTTAAACGTGTCATATGCAGTAGTCCAGCCCTAAGACAAACCAGAAATCTCGACCTCACAAATAAGTCAGCTACACAGGCTCTCGACCTAGTCCTGAAAAATATCAACAAGAGGGGGATGAGATCTCAAGGACCTCAGTGAAAGTCACAGCGTCATAAACAATTCTGGTGGAATGGAGGTACATACGAAAACAAGTATAAACAATATAATGCTTAATAATAAAATCACATTTAATCCATGATGCTAATCGTGCAACGAACTCATATAAATGAAATCAATTACGTATGAATGAGTTTGAAATCATAAACCAATATGTCGAGCACAAGTCCAAATATTACAAAATCTCAAAGTCTCAAACACGTGGCTACTATGCCAAAATCTCTCGGGGAGGACCACTAAAACCTCTTCGCCTGATAACCCGGGCCAAAGGAAAATCGGAAGCCCACTGGTGGCTAATTTAAATACACATTTCCAAATAAATATAAATCCCCTGCCACCAGTGTTGTCCTAGGGAAATGTGGAGAAAACGCACTATCACAAGCATATATCCGATTTTAATTAATGCCACACGCATAATGAACCTAATATGCAAAGTCATGCATCAATGCACATATTGCCTCTATTCAAAAACAAGCATATATCCGATTTTAATTAATAAAACCAAAATATTTCCGTGAATGTAAATGAAACATAGTCTCCCACCTCTTGACGCGCAGACGACTCGACGGCTAAGCCTTTGCCCTTATCGATCGCTGAAATACCACCTAAACAATCATACACACAAAATCGTACTAAGAACAAACCCAAAAATAATAAACTCGAAAAATGACCAGAAATAAAAACAACCTACGAGACTCCTCAAACACTCACTCTAAGTCCCAAATTATTCAATTCAACCTCTAGAAACTCAAACCACTCAATTCCTTAAGAAAATAACAAATTCCCTCACATACGCAATCGATCCTAAATTCAATTTCCAATTCCAAGCTCCACCAACATCAAAATTGGTTTCCTAATTCGACCAACCTTCTCTACAACACATAAACAACCTAACTCAAGCAATAGCATCAACCAATTTCATCCAATTATTCATCCAATTTCACAAAATCATACAAATCCCGAAATTACCAAAATGTCATTGACACCCAAAATGATCAGTCATGGATCAAATGATGTTTTCAAGCAATCTAAAGTATCAGACTATGTTAATGAACATCTAATCTTGCTAAATCAACCACAAATCAGCCCAGAAAATGAAGAATTCAAGTAAAAATTCATAAAATCCGAAAATACAAAAAAATACTCAAATAAATATAAAAGCTCCATAAATAAACCTATTACTTGAGGAATATAGGGAGAAGGGTTAGGATTAGGTTTTGGAACAACACCTACTCCTTAATTTGATGTAGAAATGAATTGGGAGGATTTTTGAGGGAATTTGGGATTTTGGAGCTCTCGGCAACCAAAGGGGAAAATGAAAAAATGTTGAAGAAACCTGCTCACTCCCGTGGAAAGAGAAAGGAAAGCAAGTGGGGGCACTTTTGGATTTTTGCCCTCTTTGACTTTGACTTTGACTTTTTGACTTTTTTTTAAAAGCTTCCCCTAATTTAACTTATTAATAAAATAGCCCAATTATGTCTTAAATGAGGTAAAATAAAAATTAAAAGCTCAAAATATTAAAATCAGGCTTCTAAAACGTAATTGGGCTCGAGAAATCGAAATCGGGCCCACGAACGGTAAATCGTCCCAAAGGCCTACGGCCACTCAAAACGGGCCTCCAAAAATCTTTATACGGGTCAAAAGAGTAGATTGGGCTATATCCTCAGGACTCAAAGGCTACTACAGACGGTTTGTAGAGGGCTTCTCGGTTTTAGCAGCACCTTTGACCCGGTTGACTTGCAAGGGTGTCTCGTTTGTGTGGACCGAGAAGTGTGAGCAGAGTTTCAGCGAGTTGAAGACCAGATTGGTTTCAGCTCCAGTGTTGACTTTACCAGTCAGTGGCAGAGGCTATGTTGTTTTCAGTGATGCCTCGAGAGTTGGATTGGGATGTGTGTTGATGCAGGATGGGAAGGTGGTTGCCTATGCTTCTAGACAGTTGAGACCGCATGAGGGCAATTATCCAACCCATGACCTTGAGCTTGCAGCAGTGGTCTTCGCTTTGAAGATTTGGCATCATTACTTGTATGGTGAGACATGCCATATCTACACAGATCACAAGAGTCTCAAGTACCTTCTCACCCAGAAGGAGTTGAACTTGAGATAGAGGCGTTGGCTTGAGTTGATCAAGGATTATGACTTGATCATTGACTACCATCCGGGAAAAGACAACGTAGTTGCAGATGCTTTGAGTAGGAAGACCTCTTCTTCCTTGGCTTATGTGAGAGCCGAGTATATGCCTTTGTTGATGTGTTTGAGGGAGTCTGGAGTTCAGCTAGATAGTGATGAGACCGGAGCACTAGTTGCACAAATGGTGGTGAGATCGACATTGATTGATGAGATTCGAGCCGGTCAGCTTGAGGATCTAGCTTTGGTTAGAGTGAGACAGAGTCTGGACATCAGTGATAGTGCATAGAGTTCAGTTAGTGAGTACAGAGTTAGAGATGATGGTATTCTGACTTTTCGAGGTCGTATGTGTGTACCAGATGACGAGGAGTTGAGACAGAGGATTCTGACAGAGGCTCACAGTTCAGCATTCTCTGTACATCCGGGTAACACTAAGATGTATAGAGATTTGAGACAGTCTTATTGGTGGTCAGGCATGAAGAGGCACATAGCAGAGTTTGTTGCTCGATGCTTGGTTTGTCAGCAGGTGAAGGCCGAGCATCAGAGACCAGCAAGCATGTTACAGCCGCTTCCTATTCCAGAGTGGAAGTGGGAGCATGTCACCATGGACTTTGTGGTAGGTTTACCATGTGTGCAGCGAGGATACGATGCCATATGGGTGATAGTGGACAGACTCACCAAGTCTGCGCATTTCCTCCCTATCAGAGTGACAGACACACCCGAGAGACTAGCGTCGAGGTACATGGATGAGATTGTCAGATTGCATGGTGTGCCAGTGACTATAGTGTCGGATCGGGATCCAAGATTCACCTCTCGATTTTGGGAGAAGTTTCACAGTGTATTGGGTACAGAGCTGAGGTTCAGTACAGCCTTCCATCCACAGACAGATGGTCAGTCGGAGCGGACTATACAGATTCTAGAGGATATGCTTAGAGCTTGTGTGTTGGACAGGCAAACCACTTGGGATCGATGCTTACCCTTAGTGGAGTTTGCCTACAACAACAGCTTTCAGAGGAGTATTGGTATGGCGCCGTATGAGGCACTGTATGGGCGTAGGTGTCGTACTTCATTGTTGGTGTACTGTCGTAAACTCACCAAAATAATCTTCCTCTTCTGAATAGGTAGCTAGTGGTAAGGAAGGTCGAATCCTCAGGGAGATGGTTTTAAGAGTTGGAAGTCTTTGAATTGGCCGTGGTCACGGTGTGCCCACGGTCAATGAGAATGACGAGTTATAAAATCTTGATGATGAATAGGGGTTGTGTAACAAATGTAATGTTTCGAGGGTGAGAAATAAAGGTGTAATTCAGATGTTTGTGATGATCCTTGATTCAATTCACACCGAGACCTCCCCGTGATCACGGGTCTTCCAGGGATGTACTCACATCTTTTCTGCTGGATTCCAGTTAGTGGGTTGCTCAGTACGACTGAGCACTCCAGAGGGAAGGAACGTCCTTCGCCCTTTCGTGTCCTACTTTCCAGAAAACCTCACCTTCGGATTAGCAACGTAGTTAATCTGAGTGTGCCCTCCCGTCACTCGTGTTTCACTCACCGCCCACGATTATAGTGATTGGCTTCGAATTTGTTATGGAGTTGATCAATCACCACGACATCAGTATGCTCAAGAATGGCGAGAGATAACAAAAGAAACTAAGTAATATATTGAACGGGACCTCACAAGGGTTGGTCCGGTAAATGAACTAAATTAAGGAAAAATAAGTTCTAGCCCTCCATTCAGTTCTGGAGTAAACTCTAGAATACTATCTAAAACAAAGAGAAATTTCAAAAATTGCCTCCCTTAGCCACAGGCGGCCAGGGCCTCTATATACTATCTACCAAAATCTCGCAGGATCAGAAATAGATTACTGCCATATCAGTTAGGATCACCCGAGATATCAGGCAGATTCTCGGTCCGTGATCACGGTCGGATCTCCGATTTTCCAGGCCAGCAGCTGTCAAATCGTGGCTCCTGATTCTCTTTCAGGAAATCTGCTTTTAAATCTTCAAAATATCCTGGGAATTCCTGCTTTCAGAGAAATCTTGTAAGATACCAGTAATAACTCCATAAACGTATATATTAGGAAATAGAAAGTGCTAACCAGCCGATTATTTACGTAATGTAAAACCACATTTAATCATACTATCAATTGTGTTGGGATGAAGTTGGTGAGAGGCGTCTTGACAGTCCAGAGTTAGTGGACCAGGCTACTCAACAGGTTGCTTTGATTAGAGAGCGGTTGAGAGTAGCTCAGAGCAGACAAAAGAGTTATGCAGATCACCGTAGACGAGACTTAGAGTTTGCAGTGGATGATAGGGTATTCTTGAAAGTAGCGCCTTGGAAGGGAGTGATCAGATTTCAGCAGCGGGGCAAGCTAGCCCCGAGGTATATTGGTCCCTACCGTATTGTTGACAGAGTTGGCCCAGTGGCATACAGATTGGAGTTACCACCAGAGTTAGAGAGGATCCATAACGTCTTCCATGTGTCCATGTTGAGGAAGTACGTGTCGGATCCATCTTATATATTGGAGACACCACCGATCTAGATTGCCAATGATTTATCTTATTCGACTCAGCCAGAGGCCATAGTGGATAGAGCGGTGAGACAGTTACGCAGCCGCAGTGTGCCTATGGTTTACGTTTTATGGCGTAGTGACCGTATGGAAGAGAGGACTTGGGAACCAGAGCAGTTGATCAGACAGCAGTATCCACATTTGTTTGAGGATTCTGGTAAGTGAATTTCGGGGACGAAATTTTTATAAGGAGGGGAGGATGTGAGACCCCATCTTTTTGAGAGTCTAGTCAGCATTCGAATTTAGTTAGATTGTTCGGATTGGTCGATTTGAGTGAGTTGACTCTTTGACTGTCATAGCTGACCTTTTGACCGAGTGACCTTCCTATTGATGTAAAAATTTTCGGTTTTGAATGAAGTATGAATTTTCCGGCCACCGTCGGCGACACTGTTCATCGTTGACCGGCGATCGACACTGTTCATCATATTGTACATCGACACTGTTCATAGTTACTGTATATTGACACTGTACACTGACAGTGTTCATCTTACTGTACACTGACACTGTTCATAGATACTGTACATCGACACTGTTCATAGGTACTGTATATTGACACTGTTCATCGTACTGTACACTGACACTGTTCATAGGTACTGTACATTGACACTGTTCATATGTACTGCTCACGTTGACTTTGACCAAAAGTCAAACCTTCCCCGTTAGGTAATTTCGACGTTCTGAACGTGATAGCGTGATCGGTTTTTCCATTAAATGTGTGGTTATTGAGTTATAGTGATTTAAAGGTTAATATTCGTATGATGAGTCTAACCTTCAGGTTGTGTGCTTAGGACGGGCGTGTGTTGAGGGCAAAGGCAAGAGTATCGTTTCCTTTTCTTCAGCCCGTAAGGTAGGGTCTTTACCGTATGTGTTCAATCATAAGTATTTGTTGACCTTTAAATCCGTATCTTGGTTTTAAATTGAATCGTTGTATAATCCATCGGAGTCCATCCGATGGATCCATGTCCAAGTTACCTTGTCCTTTACCGTATGTTCTTGTAAGGTAGGGTCTTTATCGTATGTGGTTCATCATTAGTAATTCCTTGTTGTAAAATCTGTTTTACCTCGGTTTTGATTGATTCGTTGTATAGTCCATCGGAGCCCATCCGATTGGTCTATTGTTCAAATTTCATTGCTCTCTTCCGTAGGTAGCTGTAAAGTATTATAATGTAGGGTCTTTACCGTATTTGTCTCATATTAAGTATTCTTTGATTTTAAATCCGTACTTTGGTCATTGAATTGTTGTGTAATCCATCGGAGCCCATCCGATGGATCCATTGTCCAAATTACCTTGACTTTTCCGTATGTATCCGTAATGTATCATAATGTATCTCCAAAATTTCATGTGTTCAATCAAAGTCCATTTGATTGATTTGTTGTGTAAATTGGGCTGATTCCGTATCATTGCCCGTAAAGTAATAAAAAGGTTGTAATCAAAGGTTTCTGTAACGATATATGATAATATATCGTATTATTGAGTATTAATTGTAAAGTATGGTATTTCAGTGTTATTGAAAGTTAAACCAGTTTGTGATTTGTAAAGTATGTAAGTTTTTATGTTACTCGTACTTGTGTTCCGTTTGGCCAAACGTGGTGAGTGCTCGGTCTCTGAGAGTAAGCGGAGAGACACTCATCTGTTGGGTAAACAAGCGGAGAGACACTCATTCCGTTTGGCCAAACTCTAGTCTCTGAGAGTAAGCGGAGGGACTAGAGTTTTGCGGAATAGAAACTCTCCGTGCGGCCTTAGACTATCGCTCTCGCAATAGACTAAGTAAGCCTTCCTCACAAAGCTAGCTAGAATGCTAAGCTTAGAACCGAACCGAAAGGAGAGAGACACACAAGAATGGAGAGAAAGCTCTAAACTCTCAATATTGCAAGTATTGCTGGATTTGCTGGATGATTACAAATGAGGGGAGGCACCCCTTATATAGCCTTTACAACTCCCCAGTGAATGGTGGAGATCAAGCCGTATGATCTAACGGTTATATACAAAAGTAGAAAGCACAAACACGGATCCCAAGTGCATTCCTTGATTCCCTCTCTTAGAGAAAGCACAAACACGGATCCCAAGTAGAGAATATATTCCCTCTCTTAGTGGGGAACATAGTGGGGAACATAATGGGGAAAGATTCCCTCATTGATTAATGTGATCCTCGATTTGGGAGTCGGGTCCCGCACGAAGCCGAATGACTCGTAGTCTGATATCATGAATGACATGTAGTCTGATATTCGGTCGTGACATTCTCCCCCACCAAACTCGTCAACGTCCTCGTTGTGTGCTGCCTTAAGAACTCGTTGATTTCGTCTTCGTACTGCCAAAGATCGAAATCGTTCTCCCAGCTTGTCTCGCTAGGAGGGTCGCCTTTCCATCGAACCAAGTACTCCACATGGTTCATGTGCTTCCCACTCTTTTGCACCACCCGCCTTGATAAGATCTCATCAAGCTTCTTATCATGGGCATTGGTCACTGCCGTGGGAGCTCTTTTGGACTTCCCCCTCTCCGGATCTTCCTTGTCTTCTTGGCATGGCTTCAACAAGCTCACATGGAAAATGGGATGGAACTCCAATCTTGGTGGTAATTCCAGCTTGTATGACACTTTGCCGATCCTCTTCAACACCTTGAAGGGACCCTCGTATCGTCGCACTAGCCCCTTGTGCAACTTGGCAAAAACTCGGCTTTGGTGAGGCATCAGCTTCACCAACACAAGGTCCCCTTCATCAAACTCTAGGGGACGCCTCTTCTTGTCTGCCCACTTCTTCATCCTCTTTGCCGCCTTGGACAGTTGCACTCTTGCAATGTCCTTTTGCTCATCCAACTCCTTGGAAAATCAGTAGGTAGATGGATTCGGCCCTTGGTAACCTGTGGCAATCTTGCTAGGAGTGTAAGGTTGTTGTCCATTAGCAATCTCAAAAGGACTCGTACCTGTCGATTCGCTCCTTTGCAAGTTGTATGAGAATTGGGCCACATCAAGTAACCTTGCCCAATTCTTCTGGTTGGCACTCACATAGTGCCTAAGGTAGAGCTCCAATAAGGCATTCACTCTCTCGGTCTGCCCATCGGTTTGAGGATGAAAGCTGGTGGAGAAATTGAATTCTGACCCCAACAGCTTGAACAACTCGGTCCAAAATCTCCCCGTGAATCGAGTGTCTCGATCACTCACAATGGACCTCGGAATGCCCCAATATTTCACCACATTTTTGAAGAAAAGGTGGCTTGTCTCCTCTGCCGTGCATGCTTTGGTGGCTGGAATGAATACTGCGTACTTGGAAAATCTATCCACCACCACAAGTATGGTTTGGAAGTCACCAGACTTTGGGAGGGATGTGATGTAATCCATGGAAATGCTCTCCCAAGGTCTCTCCGGTATAGGCAATGGCTCTAACAATCCAGGAGTTTTTTGTTGCTCAATCTTGTCTTGTTGGCAAACTAGACAAGTTTTCACATACCACTCCACATCGTCTCGCATGTTAGGCCAATAATAACCATCTTCCAAAAGTGCAAGAGTTCGAGTAATACCTGGGTGACCAGCCCATCCTGAATCGTGGCATTCCTTCATAACTTCCTTCCGAAGTTTGTCATATCGGGGAACATAGATGCGGTTGCCTTTGGTGAAGAGCAACCCATCCTCTAGCCAAAATTTGCGAGTCTTGCCTTGCTTCACTTGGTCTACCAAGGCTTGAACTTGGGGGTCATGCTCCATACCCCCTCGGATCCTTTCCACAAAAGGACTCTCTGGTCGACTGATGGCTGCAAGTTCAGCCCTTCTACTAAGAGCATCAGCCACCAAGTTCGCCTTTCCTGGCTTATACTCGAGTGTGTAGTCAAACTCCGCCAAGAAATCTTGCCACCTTGCTTGTTTCGGCGATAGCTTCTTCTGTGAAATGAAGTAGCTTGTGGCAATGTTGTCAGTCTTGACAACGAACTTGCTCCCCAGCAAGTAATGTCTCCAAACTCGCAAGCAATGCACCACGGCTGTCATCTCCTTCTCTTGTACCGTGTACCGCCTCTCGGTCTCATTCAGCTTGCGGCTTTCATAGGCAATTGGGTGACCTCCTTGCATCAAAACACCACCAATTGCAAAATCAGAAGCATCAGTTTGTACCTCGTATGGGAGTAGGTGGTTAGGCAAGGCTAACACCGGCTCCTCCATAACGGCTGTCTTCAGTGCATCGAATGCCTCTTGGCATCCACTCGACCAATCCCACGCCTTGTTCTTCTTGAATAGCTCGGTCAAGGGTGTGGCAATGGAAGAGTACCCTTGTATGAACCGCCGATAGTAATTGGCCAACCCCAAGAAGGAACGAAGCTCCGTGACCTTCTTTGGTGGTTGCCAATCCTTGATAGCTTGGATCTTGGCACCATCCATCTTGATTTTGCCTCCGCCCACTATGTGGCCAAGGAATGCTACCTCCAGTTTGGCAAATGCACACTTCTCTCGCTTGACATACAGCTCATTCTCCCTCAACGCTTGAAACACCATCCTTATGTGTTGGATGTGTTCCTCAAGTGTGCGGCTGTATATCACTATATCATCCAAATACACAACAACAAAGCGATCCAAGAACTTTCGGAGTACTTTGTTCATTAGTGTGCAAAAAGTAGCAGGTGCATTAGTCAAACCAAATGGCATGACTAAGAATTCGTAAGGTCCATACCGTGTCACACATGCGGTCTTGGCCTCATCTCCTTTTGCTATGCGGACTTGATAGTAGCCCGACCTCAGATCCAACTTGGTGAACCATCTCGCATCCCCAAGTTGATCGAACAAATCAGCAATAAGAGGAATAGGGTACTTGTTCTTTATAGTTACCTTATTCAAGGCTCGGTAGTCGATGCACAATCTCAACGACCCATCTTGCTTCTTTTGAAAAAGCACCGGTGCTCCGTAAGGTGCTTTAGATGGTTGGATGAAGCCCGCATCCAACAACTCCTTCAGTTGCCTCCGTAGTTCAGCTAACTCCGGAGGTGCCATTCGATAAGGGGCTCTTGCAGTTGGTTTAGCCCCGACTTCCAGCTCGATGGCATGGTCTACCTCCCGTATGGGTGGTAGCTTCTTTGGGAGTTCTTTGGGCATCACATCACCAAACTCCCCAAGAACTTCCATAACTTGGATGGGCACTTCGTCATCAGCAGGTGTGCCTTCATCCATCACCAAGGTAGCTAGAAATGTGGGTTCTAGCTTCCTTACTCCTCTCTTCAGCTGCATAGCTGATAGTGTTTTTGCTTTCAGCTCCTTCTCTCGAGCCACTGGCACCACACAACACTTGCTCCCTTCGGAAAGTATGAGGGTGTTGGTGCAAGACACTGGGACTGCTCTTGTCTGGTCCAAGAATTGCATCCCTAAAACAATTGGAAAGTCATCCATAGGGACAATGGAGAAGTCAAGTTTACCTTTCCATTCTCCCATTTGTAGCTCGACCCCTCGGGCTACTCCAAAGATTGGCTGTGCTTGAGTGTTCACCGTCTTTAGCCAGCCTCTCTCCTCTTTGAACTTGATGCCAAGTCGTTGTGCTTCCTCCTTCTTCATAAAGTTGTGAGTAGCACCGGTATCGATCAATGCACGGGACTCCCTCCCTTGCACGATGGGTCTAGCAAACATCCTCCCAGCTTGCTCCTCCTTGGCATCTTTGGTTGAGGCTTTAACAGCACTCAACAGTTGCATGGAACTCATCCTTGGTGCTTCCATTGCTTCGACCTCCTTTGCCATGGCTGCCAGCTTGTTCCTCTTCGGGCAATCCACAGCTCTATGTGGCCCCTCACATAGAAAACATGAGAGCTTCAGTCTCTCTCCCTTGCCCCGATTTTCACCTCCCCCATATGTGGGTTTGGCTGGACGAAAGGACTTGTAGGGCTTGAAGGACTTGAAAGGCTTGTCCTTCCACTCCTTGGTTTCATGGGCTGCTCCCCCACTTTAGCCTTGTAGTCACGGAAACTCTTAGGCTTAGGTGGGTTTGAACTCTCGGCCTTGCTCTCAAATTCTGCCAAGGATTCGGCCTCGGAAATTACATCGTTGAGCTCCTTGACATTGCGTCGATGAAGCTCCAACTTGGCCCAACTTTGTAGGCCTCCCAGAAATACGTACATGGCCTCCGTCTCGGGCATGTCTGGGATCTCCAACAAGACTTCCGTGAACTCCCTCACATAGTGTCGGATGTCGCCCTTGTGGGACAACTTGCGAAGCTTCTCCCTCGCTTCTAGCTCCCCATTTCTTGGTGAGAAATGTGCCTTCAGGAGCCTTTTGAAATCTCCCCACGTCTCCAACATCAAAGTGCCACGCTCAATTTGAGCATGCTTCATCCTCCACCAGGTTGTGGCACTATCGGTTAGATATAGTGGGGCTTGGGAAAGTCGATCTCCATCGCTCTCCATGCCCACCCCTTGAAAGTATTGTTCAAGGTTGAAAAGGAAGTTGTCCACTTCCTTGGCATTCCTCGTCCCGCCAAATGACTTCGGCCTTGGGACATCCAGCTTCATCTTGGGTTTGGCAACCCCTTGCGCATTTCCCTTCTTGCAATCCTCCCTGATTCCAACCAAATCATCCTTAAATGAAGAGATCTCAGCAAGAAGATTTACCTTGAAGTCATCTAACTCTTCCCTCCAAGAGTGGATAGCAATGAGGGCGCCTTGCATCTCCTCACGAAGCTCATTCACGTCACCCGACTCGAGCTCGGTTATGCGTTGGCCATATTCCTCAAGCATATCCTTGTCATCGGCAACCTTCACTTCCATACGAGTGATCCTTGCCTCCAATGATGACAGATGATCAACAGTCTTCATTCTCTTCTTAGGTTCGGGAGCACGTTGGGGTAGTCTCCCCACACGGACCTCCTCGACCTCCTCTTCAAAATGGATGTTGGCATCAGAAGTAGTAGGCATCTCCATTTCTCTCTCAAAGGATTGAGCCGTCGCTCCGCTACCAACTGTCACGGGACTAGAGTTTTGCGGAATAGAAACTCTCCGTGCGGCCTTAGACTATCGCTCTCGCAATAGGCTAAGTAAGCCTTCCTCACAAAGCTAGCTAGAATGCTAAGCTTAGAACCGAACCGAAAGGAGAGAGACACACAAGAATGGAGAGAAAGCTCTAAACTCTCAATATTGCAAGTATTGCTGGATTTGCTGGATGATTACAAATGAGGGGAGGCACCCCTTATATAGCCTTTACAACTCCCCAGTGAATGGTGGAGATCAAGCCGTACGATCTAACGGTTATATACAAAAGTAGAAAGCACAAATGCGGATCCCAAGTAGGGAATATATTCCCTCTCTTAGTGGGGAACATAGTGGGAAACATAATGGGGAAAGATTCCCTCATTGATTAATGTGATCCTCGATTTGGGAGTCGGGTCTCACACGAAGCCGAATGACTCGTAGTCTGATATCATGAATGACAAGTAGTCTGATATTCGGTCGTGACAATGAGCACCCTTAGATAGAAGGGTATTCCCTTGCCTAGGAGTATAAGGTGGTGAGTATAGGCCTTGTGACGGTGTGAGTATCAGGCTACACATGATATGCTTTCGGGCTTTGCGAGTTGTGCATGAGTTGGGATTTGTGTGATAGTGCGTTTTCTCCACATTTCCCTAGGACAACACTGGTGGCAGGGGATTTATATTTATTTGGAAATGTGTATTTAAATTAGCCACCAGTGGGCTTCTGATTTCCCTTTGGCCCGGGTTATCAGGCGAAGCGGTTTTAGTGGTCCTCCCCGAGAGATTTTGGCATAGTAGCCACGTGTTTGAGACTTTGAGATTTTGTAATATTTGGACTTGTGCTCGACATATTGGTTTATGATTTCAAACTCATTCATACGTAATTGATTTCATTTATATGAGTTCGTTGCACGATTAGCATCATGGATTAAATGTGATTTTATTATTAAGCATTATATTGTTTATACTTGTTTTCGTATGTGCCTCTATTCCACCAGAATTGTTTATGACGCTGTGACTTTCACTGAGGTCCTTGAGATCTCATTCCCCTCTTGTTGATATTTTTCAGGACTAGGTCGAGAGCCTGTGTAGCTGACTTATTTGTGAGGTCGAGATTTCTGGTTTGTCTTAGGGCTGGACTACTGCATATGACACGTTTGAGAACTCGACACTATCATTATTATTTTGGATTTGTGTATGCTTGCTTATCTTGTTTGCATACTTGTTTATTGAAACTGTGATCCCTTATTGGGTTTGGTTTGATGCATGTTATTGGACTTATTTTGATAAAGTATGTTTGGGGCCGTGTGGCCTGTTGTGTGTGAAATTAAGTCTTCCGCTGTTTGTGATTGCACTCTGTGGTTGATTTTGTTGTGTCGAGGTTTCCGGTTAAATGCATGCTCCATTTTAAAGAAAATTAAGAAGGTTCAAATTTATATGTAATTTTATTTATTTTACTAGTTTGATTTGAGGATAAGCCTTGTGTGGTTTTAATTGGGCCACGAGTTGGGCCAATTGGGACTGCACGGCGGTGAGGAGCCCAATTACCGGGTTCGGGTCCTCACAAGGTTGGTAGCGGAGCATGGTTGTTTATGTGTGCAATGTTTTCAAAAATGGTTTAAAATAGCATATTTTGAAGGTGCATCACACTCACATTGCACATGCATAGTCCCGCATAGAGTTTTGTCTAGTAGTCTAATTTTGTTTTAGGGCTCATTATATGACTATATGTCCAGTTGATAGATATGCCTCGTGGTAGACCTCGTAGAGCAGCTAGAGGCCAGGGAGACCGTGCACAGTCTGATGAGGTAGATGAGCGATCAGATGCTCGTGGGCCAGCAGGTCAGGCAACTGAGGTGCAACAACCACAGATTACACCAGGGGTACAGGCAGGCCAGGCAACACAGGACCCTGTTATGATTCAGATGTTGGCGACTATGCAGGCTATGCAGGCCACACTACAACAGTTAGTACAGAGTGGAGTGGCTCAGCAACCACAGGGACAGACTCATGCACCTGTACAGCCAGAGATTATAGCAGAGCCTGAGACACAGCCTGAGCCCAGAGTTCAGCAGGTGCAGGTGCAAGATACCAGACTACCTGTCCAGGTATCCAAAGTACTGAAGGAGGCCAGACATTTAGGCTGTGAGAGTTTCTATGGCACCAGTGATGCTATGGTGGCCAAGATATGGAAAGACAAGATTGTCTTAACAGCCCAGGACCTGAGGATATCTTCTGAGGACAGAGTCACTTTAGCCACTAGACTACTAGAGAGAGAGGCAGCCACTTGGTGGAATACATTCAGACACCGGTATGGGGGACAGCCCACGTGGGAAGAGTTTGAGAGAGAGTTTGATAGGAGGTACTTCCCACAGCACTTCCAAGATAATAAGAGATCAGAGTTTTATCTGTTTCGCCAGGGCAACAGGTCAGTGTCAGAGTACGAGACTGAGTTGAGAGCCTTGGCCCATTTTGTACCAGAGATAGACAGGGCTGGTTCAGTGATGGCTAGTCGATTTGAGCAGGGCCTCAACCGGGACATTCGCACAGTTCTGGGTGCGAAGACTAGCAGTGACTTTGAAGAGCTCGTTGTAGATGCTGTCAAGGCAGAGGAGATCATTCATGGGCAGAGTGGACAGCTACGGAGGTATAGGGACTTTGTGCCTAGTAGGGGTCCCTTTAGGCATGGTGGTAGATTTGACCGCCGACAGAGGAGCAGGGTGTCCACCCCATACTCTGGAGTACAGACTCGTTCACAGGCTACACCTTCTTTTGTAGCCCGTACACAGACGACACAGTTTACTCCTAGCATCAGCAGGCCAGTGGGACTTCCCCGATGCATGAACTGTAGACAGCATCATCTTCCTCCATGCCCACAGCCGCCTAGGTGTTATACTTGTGACAGGTTTGGGCACATAGCCAGAGATTGCCCAGGGGCTAGTGCATCTAGAGTGACAGCTTCTCAGCCAAGATTCCCAGCATTACTAGCAGCATCGAGGGCAGGTGTGAGCCATATAGGTTCACAGGGATCATCGAGACCACAGACTAGATCACAGACTGGTCGACCATTTGGTAGCCAGGCTATGGGTCAGACCCAGCAGTAGCAGCAGTAGAGGCCACAGACACGCCTGTTCACACTAGCAGATGCTGAGGCATGTGCTAGTCCGGACGTCGTTACAGGTACTATTTCTGTATTTTCTTGTTCTGCTAAAGTCTTGTTAGATCCTGGAGCGAATAGGTCTTTTGTTGGTCCTAGAGTGGCTAGGTGTGCTGATAGAGTGTTGTCACCCTTAGAGCCACCTATAGTTGTGTTGACCCCTCTTGGTGAGCAGATTACGTGCAGTAGTGTTTTCTTGGGATGTGTGATGACAGTGGGCACAGTACAGATTGAGGCAGATTTGATACCATTGGGTATCAGTGATTTTGATGTGATAGTTGGTATAGACTGCTTATGTAGATACAGAGCCCGTATGGAGTGTTTCACGAAGAGGGTATGGTTCAGTCTTCCAGATGGGACAGAGTATTGTTTTGAGGGAGACAGACGGGTATTACCGAGTTGTGTGATTTCTTGGATGAGTGCCAGACAGTTAATTCACAAGGGTTGTACAGCTTTTCTTGCACATGTTTGGGATGCATCAGTTGAGCCTCCAGAGTTGAGCAGTGTACCAATTGTCAGAGAGTACGCAGATGTGTTTCCCAAGGATGTGACAGGGTTACCTCCAGCTCGAGAGATTGAGTTTGAGATTGAGTTATTGCCAGGGACAGCACCGATTTCTATTCCGCCATATCGGATGGCACCAGCTGAGTTGAGAGAGCTGAAGACTCAGTTGGAGGATCTTGTGGATCGAGGATTCATCCGACCGAGTGTTTCTCCTTGGGGTGCGCCTGTCCTTTTCGTAAAAAAGAAGGATGGTACCCTTCGGCTTTGTATTGACTACAGGCAGCTGAACCGGGCCACTGTGAAGAACCAGTATCTGTTGCCGAGGATAGATGACTTATTTGATCAGCTGCAGGGCGCTTCAGTGTTCTCGAAGATAGACTTGAGATCGGGATACCACCAGTTGAGAGTTCGGGAGTCTGACATCCCGAAGACAGCATTCAGATCGAGGTATGGACACTATGAGTTTGTTGTTAATAAGTGGGACGGTTGGGGTTCGAGTTCAAGGGTGAGCACAATGCGGCAGCAGTGCAAAAGACCAGTGGGCTGGGTGTACTGTGAACCCTATGAGCATAACAATACCTAATATGGGGAGAGGACGGTGCGGAGCACGTCTCTCACATAAAAGGCGCCTTTTATGTGAGAGACGTGCTCCGCACCGTCCTCTCCCCATATCAGGTATTGTTATGCTCATAGGGTTCACAGTACACCCAGCCCACTGGTCTTTTGCACTGCTGCAGCATTGTGCTCACCCCTGGACTCGAACCCCCACCGTCCCACTTATGAGCCTTTTATTGTTTCTCAGAACACGCCTCTCACCAATTCAGCTGCACAAGTGGGACGGTGGGGGTTCAAGTCCAGGGGTGAGCACAATGCTGCAGCAGTGCAAAAGACCAGTGGGCTGGGTGTACTGTGAACCCTATGAGCATAACAATACCTGATATGGGGAGAGGACGGTGCGGAGCACGTCTCTCACATCGTTGGATAAAGGAATGCTTTTCTTCGGCACATTGCGCCGTACTCATCAATGGTGTGCCCACCGTTGAGTTTAACTTGGGGCGAGGTCTGCGGCAAGGCGATCCCTTGTCCCCATTACTCTTCCATTTGGCAGCAGAAGTCTTGTCACGTAAGCTAGGTCGAGCTGTCGAATGTCAGCACTTTTAGGGTATTTGCATTGGTACTCTACAGCTCACGCATCTGCAGTATGGGGATGACGTAATTCTATTCTGCAACGGCGACCAACAAGGAATACTCAACGTACAAAGCATTCTCCGGTGCTATGAATTATTATCCGGCCTCAAGGTAAACTTCTTTAAATCCGGACTGGTGGGAATCAACGTCCCCACACCTGCGGCTGAGGGGCTCGCTTCCTCAATCCATTGTCGATTGCAAATTTTGCCTTTCACTTATCTTGGGGTGCCGCTTGGGGCCAATCCCCGTCGTCGTAGTACGTGGGATTCGGTGGTTACTCGTTTCAAAGGAAAGCTAGCTTCTTGGAAAAGCTTTCTGCTTTCATTGGGGGGATGAATTGCATTGATCCGGTCTGTGCTTAGTAGTTTGCCAGTGTATTATATGACCTTTATTCAGTTGCCTGTGGGAGTGAGGAGGGACTTTGAAAAATGGACGAAGCGTTTTCTGTGGGGTGGGACGATGGACAAACGTTGCCTTTGTAAAGTGAAGTGGACAACGTGTGTCAGCCCGACTGATTGCGGAGGCGCAGGATTGGGCTGTTTGAAGCTGCGAAACCAAGCTCTACTCACAAAGTGGAGCAATCGGATTGCTAATGATACCTGTTCACTTTGGAGCCGGGTAATCACTCAAAAGTACAGCCCCAAGCTTCGTCTTGACAGCATCGTGTGTGGGGGCAGCAGCAGTTCAGCCTTATGGGATGATGTATGGTGTAACTCATCTCCCTTGCGAGTCATCTTTCCAAGATTGTATGCCCTCTCGTTGGCGAAGGACGATTCAGTCTGGCAGTTTGGTTTGCGGCTTAATCAGGTGTGGCGCTGGAATTTTATGTGGCGGCATGTTTCGTCGTTATTATGTGCTATATGCAGTTACCATGGTTAGGACACGTAGTACCGCTGCCTCTCGGGATCGCCAAGATGGGAGTGGCGAGTCAGTTCACAGGCCAGCTGAACCTGAAATACAGGTGGATCGGCAAGCCACAGCCGTACCCACTAGTCAGGTTGCACCAGTAGCTCAAGCCGTTCCAGTAGCCCCAGTGGCGCCGGGTCAGGATCCGGCTTTGGTTCAGATTTTGGCCTCGATGCAGGCCACATTGCAGCAGTTAGTGGCACAGCAGCCACCTGTTCCAGCTGCGGATGCACCCGCAGTTCCGGTGCAGCGACCAGTAGCCCCGGTTCAGCAACAGGATGCCGGGAGACTTCCGGTGATGATTACGAAGCTGCTGAAGGAAGCCCGTCAACTAGGTTGCAAGAATTTTTCCGAGACAGCCGATGTAGCTGTAGCCCGGGAGTGGCTTGATACAGTTTGTCGGACCGCACAGGCACTGTGTATTTCCGAGGAGGACAAAGTCGCCCTGGCCACCTTCCTACTTGAAAAGGAAGTCTTGTCATGGTGGACTGCAGTCAGTTTGAGATATAAAGGTCAGCAGCCATCGTGGGATCAATTCCTTAGTGAGCTCAACAATCGATTCTATACACAGTTCCACCAGGATGAGAAGAGAACTGAGTTTTACAACCTGAAGCAAGGTTCCCGATCTGTGTTGGAGTTTGAGTCAGAGTTGAGGGAATTGTCCCGTTTTGCGCCGACTGAAGATCGGGTGGAGGCGAAGTTGGCTTGTCATTTCCAGGATGGGCTGAACAGTGATATCCGCTCAATTGTGGGTACAACACCGATATATGACTTGCAGGCGTTGGTCGTCGCTTGTAAGACCCCGAATTTTGAGTCCTAGAAGTCCAGAAGCTAGTACAGGTGAAAAGACGATTTTGCCCCTGAAGGAAAGGATGTGTGATGGCCGAAATTGGTAAGATTGTTTAGTAGTTAATTTTGTTTTAAATTCCTTTAGATTTAAGTCCTTATAGGTTGATAATTGCCTTAGAGATTATCCTTATAGATAAATAATTGCCTTAGAGATTAAAGTTCCTAAAGATAGGGGAAGATAATTAAAGAGTCTAGAGTTTAGTTATTTAGTAAATTATCCTATTTAGATAAAGTGATTAAAATAGTAATCATAATTCTATACCCACTCATTATAAATAGGAAGCCAACCTCACAAAGAATTATTCATAGAAAACCTACAAATTTCGTATAGGCTTAAAACCCTATACCTCCCTATAGCCACCATAATTTGCAGAAACTTCAAACCATCATAACTCACTCATCGTTCGTTGGATCTCTGCGAGTAATAGCTTGTTGGAAAGCTCTTTTCATCCTCTTTCCAACCAATCTTTTTTTTTGTCATAAGGTTAGTATTTCTTTCTCTAATGTTACTTTGAAAATCGGCGGCCGAATTAGGTTTTCGCCAAATCTTCTTAAAATTCAAAGTAGCATAACTTTCTGGTCGTTTGTCAGAATCTTACAAATAATATCTCCTTGGAAAGCTCTTTTTATTATCTTTCCAACCATATATAAATCGGAGCTTTTCGATAAATAATGCGTTGTAGGTCGAGACGAAATCGTCCTATGCCTTACTTTTAGCGACAGGTTTTGCATAGTTAATTGGAATGGTAAATTCAGGTTGATTCTTGTTAAGTTTCTGGCTGTCACATCACACATCCAAGGGGGAGGCACCTGAAACATCTGATCACTGGTTTTCTGATAGGTTTGGTGAGTGGTATTGGTAAGGAAATAAGGTATTCAATTGATTATTGAATATGCATGCTTAGTTTGTTCTTGTCTTTGCCTGGTGATATTATAGGTGGTTCAGATTTACTTAATAAAGGCAAAGGATTAGCTTATTGTTCAGAGACAAGAGAGGTAGGATCTATGCCTCATCGGTTTCTCCAAAAACCCCCGCTCTTATTTGATGTTTTTGATACCTGCCTTTATTGTATTGTTTGTGATTGGATTATATGGAGAAAATATGAAATCCGGAATGAGATATGAATCTCCTAGGCTGTATAGAACCCATGAGTTAGGAATTGAGTGCCTGGGATGCTATTGTTATATGAATTGGATGTGTTGATTATTTCCTGACGTGATTGAGAATACCCTGTTATGGTATTATGCTTTGTACTTGCCTGTGTGTGCTTGTACGTGTTTGTGTGTCAGGATCCTGTTCCGGTGGCCACGCAGGGTAAGAACTGATGCTCCTAGGGAGAGGAGAGGTTCTTATCGATTTATGGGAGGTGTATGGGTGTTGAACCAGCAAGCTAGCGCTGGATATCTGTCCTTGCAAGGCCGGATCCCTGTCTTGCGAGACAAGAAGCCCTTATCTTGCGAGATTTGGGGATGCCCTGGTTGCGACTAAGGGAAGACTTGTCCATGTGGGGCTAGTCGACTTATCCTTGCGAGGATAAGGTGAAAGGCTTACTGATTAGTTTGTGTGTTAACCATCTACCCTTTGTGCAGTAAGTCTTGGACAACACAGGTGGAAGGGGATGGCCTTTCTTATTCATTGCCGAGGGCAATACTGATGTGTTTCACCTGCCTGTGTACTTCTGACCTTACAGAAGTGTTTTTAGTCCTCCCTCAGCCATTGAATCGGCCTTAACCCTTTTTGAATGATTTATGAATTGTGTGATCCCCTTTAGTTGTTTAGGGATGATCTTATGTGAATTGGGAGATTTGTGTTTAGGGATTCTGTAGATCTTATAATGCTGTGACCCTACTGAGATTCTTGTAATCTCAAACCGTTGTTTTTACCATTTTTCAGGCTTAGGTATATTCACTGTTCGTGGTACCAGTGTGTGAGATCAAGGCTGTACGGCGGGACGATATCGCATTACATTTGCATACTTGTTACTTGCGCATATAACATATGATTGGGCAACATTCTGGTTTATTTTGAGCACTCTTCCTTGCTTGCTATTTCCGAAACTTATTGGAAGATTTCTTGTTGTTTATTTGGATCCCTATGGGACTTGTGTGTTATGAACCCAATGATTTAATTTAAGACTTCCGCTGATGTTTTATTTACTCCGTATGATACCAGAACATATGTCCAATATCATGCTCCAATTGTTGATAAGCAATAAGATTAACAAGCTTAAAATCGGAAATTTTAAGATTAGCCTTGTGGAATTCAAATAGGTCTTAGGTGTCATTTAGGCTTATTTGGGTTTCACGGCGGTAATGACCTTAATAGGAGCAATTAAGAATAGTTAGGAATTGGGGTCGTTACATCGCTGCCACCGACGTGGAGAAGATGATTCAGAGTCAGAGGACTCACAGTCAGGACCGTAGAGATTTCCCACCGGGTAGAGGTCCGATTCAGCATGGTATGAGGCATGATTCTAGACCGAGCCGTTCTGCAGGCCCGTATTCTCCGAGACCTTCCCGCTTCCGAGGAGGTAGTCACGGGACCACTCGGTCGCAGCCAACTACTTCGAGCCATAGTGTGAGCCGACCGTCGATGCCGTGGTGTGCTAGTTGCCGTCAGCACCACATTCCACCTTGTCTGCATCAACGAAACCTTCTAGTAGTCAGTCGTCCACTCAGCCGTCACAGCCGAGACCGACTAGGCTGTTCATATTGACTGACGCCGAGGCCTGTGCTAACCCCGACATGGTGACAGGTATTGTTACAATTTTTTCCCGTTATGCCAGAATGTTATTAGACCCCGGAGCAAATAGGTCGTTTGTGGGTCCCAAAGTCGCAGTTAGTGCAGATTGTTTGTTGTCACCTTTAGTTCCGTCAATTGCAGTTCTAACCCCGTTAGGTGAACAGTTGACTTGCAGTCAAGTTTATTTGTGGTGTGTGTTGAAGATGGGATCAGTTGAAATTGTGGCAAATTTGATTCCACTTGATATCCGAGAACTGGATGTCATCTTGGGTATGGACTGTTTAGCTCGTTATCGAGCTCGGATGGAGTGCTTCACCAAGCGGGTTTGGTTTAGTCTACCCGATGGATCAGAGTATTTCTTCGAGGGAGATAGACATGTGGTGCATACTTGTATGATCTCGTGGCTTAGTGCGAAGAAAATGATCAGCAAGGGTTGTACGGCATTCCTAGCACATGTCAGGGATACCTCAGCCGAGTCACTAGAGCTGAGTCAGGTCCCGGTTGCTAGTGAGTTTCCCGATATATTCCCAGATGCTGTAGTCGGGTTACCGCCGGAGAGAGAGGTGGAGTTCGGGGTCGAGCTGATGCCCGGAATAAACCCGATATCCATTCCGCCGTATCGGATGGCTCGGCAGAGCTGAAGGAGTTAAAGACACAGTTGGAGGATTTGGTGGATCGTGGGTTCATTCGGTCCAGTATATCACCGTGGGGAGCGCTGATATTGTTTGTGAAGAAGAAGGATGGTTCATTACGGTTGTGTATTGATTACCGGCAGTTGAACCGGGTTACTGTAAAGAACAAGTACCCTCTGCCCCGAATAGATGATTTGTTCGATCAGTAGCAGGGGACGTCGGTATTCTCAAAGATCGATTTGCGATCGGGTTATCATCAGCTACGGGTTCGTGAGTCAGATATCCTGAAGACAGCTTTCAGGTCTTGTTATGGGCACTACGAGTTCCTGGTCATGCCATTCGGGTTGACGAATGCACCAGCTGTCTTCATGGATCTAATGAACAGGGTATTCCAGGAATACCTTGATCGGTTCGTGATCGTCTTCATCGATGACATCCTCATTTATTCAAAGTCGGAGGAGGAGCATTCCGAGCATTTGAGGATGGTATTGGAGATACTTAGAGCTCGGTAGTTATACGCCAAGTTCTCTAAGTGTGAGTTATGGTTGCGAGAAGTCGGTTTCTTGGGACATGTGGTGTCGGCTAGTGGAGTGTTGGTGGATCCCAAGAAGATCGAAGTTGTTGTATCATGGGAACTTCCACGTACCGTTTCCGAGATAAGGAGTTTCCTCGGTCTAGCCGGTTATTACCGACGCTTCGTGGAGAATTTCTCGACGCTAGCTGGACCGTTGACCCGGTTGACACGCAAGGGCGAACCGTTTGTGTGGTCCGAAAAGTGTCAGCACAGTTTTGAGGAGTTGAAGTCCAGATTGGTTTCCGCTCCTATTCTTACTTTACCGGTCAGCGGTAAGGAGTATGTGGTGTATAGTGATGCCTCGAAGCATGGTTTAGGGTGTGTGCTTATGCAGGATGGGAAGGTAGTCGCCTACGCCTCTCGACAGTTGAGGCCACACGAATGCAACTACCCGACCCATGATTTGGAGTTAGCAGCTGTGGTGTTTGCATTGAAGATTTGGCGCCACTATCTGTATGGCGAGACTTGCAGAGTCTTTACAGACCATAAGAGTCTCAAGTACCTATTAACTCAAAAGGACCTTAACTTGAGACAGAGGAGATGGCTGGAGTTGGTAAGAGATTACGACCTTGTAATCGATTATCATCCCGGGAAAGCCAATGTGGTCTCTGATGCTTTGAGTAGAAAGATTTCATCTTCCTTGGCTTACGTCAAGGCAGAATATATGCCAATGCTGATGTGTCTAAGGGCAAACCGAGTCCAGCTTGGCAGTGATAGCTCGGGGGCATTGTTAGCACAGATTATCGCCAGGCCATCGTTATTTGAGGAGATCTGAGTCAGACAGTTAGAAGATCCGAGTTTGACTCAGTTGAGACAGCAGTTGGAAAATGGTGTTGGAGGGGATACAGTCAGTGAGTACAGAATCCGAGATGATGGAGTTCTCGATTTATCCCAGTAGTACCCCGATGTATCGAGATCTGAGGGAGCAGTATTGGTGGTCGGGGATGAAGAGGCACATTGCGGTGTTTGTTGCTCGTTGTCTCGTGTGCCAGCAGGTCAAGGCCGAGCACCAGAAACCCGCGGGTATGTTACAGTCGCTTCCCATTCCCGAGTGGAAGTGGGAGCATATCACGATGGATTTCATCGTGGGTTTACCAAGGACTCAACGGGGTTTCGATGCGGTGTGGGTGATTGTGGATAGGTTGACCAAGTCAGCTCACTTCCTTCCCGTATGAGTCTCCGACACACCGAAGAAGTTAGCTTCTCGTTACATGGACGAGATTGTGAGATTGCACGGAGTTCCAGTGTCCATATTATCCGATCGAGACTTGAGGTTCACTTCCCGATTCTGGGAAAAACTACATCGTGCCTTAGGTTCCCTATTGAACTTCAGTACGGCTTTCCATCCCTAGACAGATGGTCAGTCCGAGAGGAAAATACAGATGTTGGAAAATATATTATGCGTGTGTGCGCTCGATAGACATACTACGTGGGATAGATGCCTTCTGTTGGCAGAATTCCCCTACAACAACAGTTTCCAGGTCAGTATCGGGATGGCACCGTATGAGGCATTATATGGTAGACTTTGCCGAACACCGCTATGCTGGGATGAGGTAGGCGAGAGGCGTCTGGATAGTCCTGAGTTGATTGATCAGGCAACCGAGCAGTTGGTATTAATCCGACAACGGTTGAAGACGGCTCAGGATAGACAGAGGAACTATGCGGATAATCGTCGTCGCAAGCTCGAGTTTGAGGTTGGGGATATGGTTTTCCTGAAAGTCGCACCGTGGAAGGGCGTACTCCGGTTCCAGCAGCGGGGCAAGTTAGCACCGCGTTATATTGGTCCGTATGAGATTACCGAGTGCATCGGGCCTGTAGCATACCGATTGGCATTGCCTTCATCTTTGGAGAGGATCCATGATGTTTTCCACATATCGATGTTGCGAAAGTACGTTCGGGATCCGTCACATGTGTTGGATGCACCGCCGGTAGAGGTTTCCAGTGACTTGTCGTTTCCTGCTCAGCCAGTGGCCATCGTTTATGAGTCGATCAGGCCGCTACACAGTCGTTTAGTCCCTATGGTTCGAGTCTCTTGGCGCAGTGGTAGTTCTGAGGAACTCTCGTGGGAGACCGAGGAGTCGATGCGGTAGCGCTATCCACACCTTTTCGAATGATACGGTATGTAAATTTCGAGGACAAAATTTTTATAAGGGGGGAGGCTGTGAAACCCCGTCCCAGTCGGGTGTCCAATCAGTATAGTATTAGTGGTCCACGTGTGTGTTTGTCGTGTTGACCGGGATGGAAACCGAGATGATAGAAAATTATCGTTTTGCCTCTACTGGACCCGGGCTTGTTTCTGGGCCTGTTTACTTTCCCTAGGGCCTTCTAGATGTCTGTGTTTTGTTTCCAGGCTCACTTACTTACCTCAGGCCCGGCTCTGTACACACCTTTTAAAACCCATCTGCCTAATCTAGCCAGAACCCCTACCCACGTTTCAGACATAGACTGTAACCGTTCGATCTCTGTTTTCCTTTTTCACATCACTTCCAATCCACTGCCTCTAGCCATTCTGTTCCCTATTGTTAGGTCATCTGTCAGTTTTGTAGATCGGTAAGGGTACGGTAAGAAGTTTCTTTTTCGTATTTTAAATTAGGTCTATGATCCTTGTCTGATTGTGGTCTGATTCAAGTGCATCTGAGTCCGCGTATCGTGATAAGGGCAAAGGGATTGCCGGTTGTTCATCTGCACATCAGGTAGGAGTCTAGGACTCATACGTCTGATCGGCGAATCCTCTTGTCTTGAATTTTTCTTGTTGATTGCCTATTGCCTGTTGTTCTTTTCATGCCTCCTGTTACCTCGTGATGCGTAAATCTATTCCCTGTACTGTATGCTTGCCTTTGTAATTTCATGAATTATGACTCATTTCGTGTATCAATTGTTCATTTAAAATTTCTTTTGTTGCCCTGTAATGCTGGTTTCGGTGGTCTTGCCTCGTGATATGTTTAGGCGTGTAGATTTAACGTTAGGTGAGCATTTGCTTCCCTTTCTTCCGAATTGTTTTCCCCCTTGCCACGAGGATATCTCTGTGTGAGATTTTCCATGTTTGATCTGCCAAATACTCCATAGGTTTCTCTCCCTCTTGTCGTGGTTTCATTGATCTTTTCCCCACTTGCTTTCTGGGCTCCCCTTTCTTCCCATGGTTTTCCCAGATTTTCCTCGATCTTATCTGTGCTGAGCAAGGCACCGGTCTCGTTTCGTCTCTCGTTTCAGCCACACACCAGTCTTCTCTGGCGCTGTGTCACACTGCACTGGTAGTGAGTGTCGTTTTTCTCCTCTTTGTTTTCTCTTGTTGCTTGGGTATCGCCTACTAGGGCAATGCCACCCGTTTTCCTTCCTTCTCTTCTCCATTCCTTCCGGGGCTGTGAGTTCATTTTTCAGCAAACCGTGCTCGCGTGCTTCACCCTTCCCGAGGTCGCGAGCTTCTTCTCCACTCAGTTCCGGAACCACGAATCTATCCTCCACCAGACCCGCGTTCCTTTCTTCACTCGTTCCCGGTGCCCGTACTGTCCTCCCTCAGTTCTGGGTGCTTTCCTTTCGCCCATTTGCGTAAACCGGTTCAGGCCACCCTGTTGATTTCCATTCACCTTCCGTATCGTAGCCGGCTTGATTTCCTTACCCAGTTGATTTACTTTTCCCTTGATAATTTCCCTGTACTCGCGCCTTCCGTACCATGCATGCCTATTTCCCTTCTTCTTCCTCAATACTCTCTGATTCTTCGTTCCTGGTTGAGCAATGTGCGTGTGTTTTTTTTTTTTCTGGATTCTGTTTACTTTCGGTGCTCTGTATTGTCGATTCTGCCTGGTTCTCGTATCATGTAGAATGAGGTATATGTTCTTGGTTTGGTGTCTCCTGTCACAGCCTCTTTCCATTATAGATGGGTTTCTAGGTGCGCAAAGGGGTTACTACGTGAATAAAAACAGGGAGCGAGACAGGCCCTCCTTTCTCCTCCAGGGTTTCGTTCATTCAAGTTCTTCCTCAGCGAAGCTTCGTACCAGGCGTAGCTTCCTTCTTCCCCAACGAGTTCCTATTAATCGTCCTCTTCTGTTTGTACCCTGCGCTTTCTTCTTCTCCTTCCTTCATCAACTCAAGTTTCCCTGTTCTTCCGTGGTGATTTTTTTCACCAAATCAACGCTTTCATTTAATAAATTTAATAATAAATGTTGGGAATGAGACTTATGCTTAGAAGTTATCTAATATTAAATCATGGATCAGTTTATGGATTTGCGTATTATGATCTGTATCGAGTATCTTGATTAACATCGTAGAAGTATTGGAACTGTACCATTTGTCAAAATTTATTTATATGGTTTTATAAACAGTCTACACGTATCAGTTTGGTATCTATAGTCATAAAACGTTCGCTTGGCCAATGCGAGGTGAGTATACGGAATCCTAGTGATAGGGGAGAGTTGCTTACTTGTTCGGGAGTCGTATGGGTGTTGTTTTCGTTTACCTGCCACGTCTTTGCAGGTTGTTACGTATTGATTATGGAGACGGGTATGATACAAGTTTTGTTTTCTTTGCCCAGTCTCGGACAACACTGGCGGTACGGGTTACGTATTTAGTATTTTTTTCTAAAAATATAAAATAACACCGCCAGTGGGCTCCAGGTTTCCCTTTAGCGGGGGTTACTCGAGGAGTGTTTTTACCATGTCCATCCCGATGGGTTTTTGGTTGGCATTATTAGTCGTGTTGAGTTACAAGTTGTTGATTTATAACCTATGGGTCTGAAATCATGTTATACATAATAAAAACCAAAAGTGTAAAATTCCATATTCTTCGAGTTGTTCCGTTTCCGTCCTTGTTCGTATAGTGGTCCGTTTCCTTCCCTTCTTTTTTTGTATTCTCGTTTTTCCTCGTAGGACATATGATGCTGTGACTCCTACTGAGATTTTTATCTCACCCGTTGATGTTTCCCCCTTTCAGGAGTGGTTCGTGAGCCGTAGACGGTGTTTGAGGTGTGAGTGCTTCCTAAGACTGGGCTGGAATATCGCACCTGCACATTTTACACGGTTTTACGTTTCTGGAAGTTTACTGTTTGACTTGTTTTGATGTTTGACTCACACTATATTTTATTCGTTTATCACTCTACTGGATGCGGTTTTATGTTCCGGGCTTTAAGCCCAGTTTGTGATTTTAGGCTTGTGGATCCGTTTTCTGTTTTGGACATTCTGTCCAATTGAATAAAGTCTTCCGCTGTGGTATTTTATTCACTCCGTTTTTATGCCAGATGCCCGTTTATTATTTGTCATGCTTCAATTCTTGAAATATTAAATACGTTGTTTTGAATAACAACATATAAAAGACAAGAGTACTATTCAATACCGACTTAACCAAGGTAAGTCTCCCTCCCATAGAAAGGAACTTGCCTTTCCAGTTGGCTAGCTTTCTCCTAACATTACTCAGTACTCCTTCCCTCGTCTTGTACTTTTCTGGGTTGGCTTTGAGTGGTAAGCCCAGGTATTTGATAGGCTATCCGATCTACACAGCAAGGAAGCCACCATTATCTCTACTTCCTTCCTAGTATAATTCAACCTAATCAGTGCACTCTTGTGGAAATTCACTTTGAAACTGCTGAGCAAAGCAAAGAATCTTAAAACCCTTTTAAGGTTCCTCATGCATGCCTCTCCTCCACTACTAAACAATATCACATCATCAGCGTACTGTAAATGGGTTAATTGAGCTACTGCCCATCTTAATGCCTTTTATTAATCCAACCTCCTCAGCTTTTTGGAGTATTTTTTACAATACTTCCACAACGAGATCAAATAGGAAGGGTGACAATGGGTTCCCTTGCCTCAATCCTCTTCGCATCTCAAATTCTTGAGTCAGAGTTCCATTAATAAGAACTGCAATTATTGCTATCAAATACAGTGTCCAATCCAACTCCTCCATTTTCTACTAAAACCTATGGCTTCCAAGATGCCCATCAGTGCTTCCCAACAAACCGTATCGTACACCTTCTGGAAATTCAATTTAAAACACCATCTCTTTTGTCTTGTGACCTTAGCAGCATGTATTATTTCGGAGGCTATCATGATTAACTCAATCAGTTTTCTACCGCCAATAAATCCCGCCTAAAACGGCAAAATTAGTGGTGAGATAACGCTGTGTAGCCTCTTTGTGAGCAGCTTTGCAACTATTTTATACATCTTATTAATAAGACTGATGGGCCTAAAGTTGTTGAGAGTAACCGCCCCTTCTATCTTTGGGATCAGCACCAAATAGGAGTTGTTGACTCCTATAGGCAGTCTCTCGCTGTCGTAGAACTCGTCTATCATCCTTAAGACATTTAGCCACTACCTTCGATGTACTTTTGATAAAAAAGAAATTATATCCATCCGGCTCGGATGCTTTGTGGCTCACAATCCCAAACAGTTGCCTTAACTTCATCTTCAAAGAATAGCTCAACCAGTCTATCCGCATCTTGTGGGAGAAGCAAATTAAATTCCAAGCAACCAATGCCCAACTACTGACTAGAATCTTCTTGGAAGATGTTTTTAAAATATATCTTGGCCTCCTTTTTTATCTCTGCTGGTTCCTTACTCCTCTTTCCGTCAATCAACAATGAATTTATAGAGTTAAATTTGTGTCTAGTGCAAGTACAAATATGAAAGAATCTTGAGTTTGAATCCCCAATTTTCAATCACTGCACCTTGGAGTTTTGTCTCCACATAGCTTCGATTTTACTCTTTGCTTGCCACTTTTTCTCTTGCAGATGGCAATACCTGAGCTCATCTTCTTTTACCCAATCCGCCACCTCATTTCTGCTGTTATCCATTGCATTTATGTCTTCTATAACCCTCCTCAGTTCTTCTTCGGGGCATGGTAACTTCTCCCTGTTCCAGATATTGAGTTTTCTTCTCATGAAATTGAGTTTCCGGACCAGTGAGAAAGGTCCCGGGTAGACAGCTTCCCCTTTAGCCTAAATTTGCCTCATAATTGTAATGAAGTCATGTTCCTACCACCATGCATCCCATGATTTAGACGGTTTGGGTCCCCAAGACATCCCTTCTGATTTGATCATGATAGGAGGGTGATCAGAAAGTCGTTTATTTCCAGCCATCAGCCTGAACTCCAAGTTATCGGCTAACCATTCTGCGCTTACACATGCTCAATCAATCCTCGATGCACTTCTAGAGGAAAACTATGTGAATCTCTGTCCTGCTAATGTTAAATCTATTAGACCTCCCTCCTCTAAAAATTTACGGAACGTTTCCGTCCCAGCCCTATTGAAAGCACTGCCCATCCTCTCCAACGGTGATATAACTTCACTGAAATCTCCCAACACCACCCAAGGTTCTGCACTATTGACTTTGATATTCAAAATATCCCTCCACAACCCCTCTCGCTCTCTTCTCGTATTAGGAGCGTGACACCCGCACATATCCATTTTTTTCCCGAACAGACCACAACAATTTCCACCATGATCCATCTATCAAAGCATTCAGATCTAGCAACATTCATCTCGGTTTTGCTCCACATTGCCAGCATCCCTCCTGCTCGCCCTCTAGCCTTACACTCGCACCACCCCAAGGACCCATAAGGCCATATGTTACTAACAACCAAATCCGACATACATTCTAATTTGGTCTTAGTTAATAAACACACTGCTCTGGAATTAAGTTACAATCATTTAGTTTCACGAGATCTCAAGTGACTTTTATGCTATGTTGTCAGAGTTCAATTTTTACTACATTTGACGATTTGGTGAAATATGGTTGGGGTGTGTCTTCGTTTCCCGGGGTTTCGTCAATTAAGGAAGCAAAAAACAGAGTGCGGTCATTAGTGGATTATCTCGTGGCTGCTTGTTCAAATTGACTTCATTTTCACACATGATCTCGTGCGAGAGGTTGGAATATCATTACTTCAAAGGACAAAAACTTTTTGGTGAGACATGGGGAGTTTGAACTAAAAAAAGAGGATTGTCAAACAAGTTATAAAACAAAGTCGCTACAAAGATGTACTCAACTCCCCGAAGAAATAGGTTGTCCCAGAACTTCATATTTTTTTTTTATCTTTCTAGGGACATTGAGCGTTTAGATATTTTCTCTAGAAATACCCCTAAATTCTTGCAAATATAGCAAATATAGATTTCAGATTAATTTATTAAAATGTAACCAATACATATTTAAAATATAATATTTAAATCAAAATATGCATATATTTCTCATCTCCTATAACTTAATACTACAAATTTCCTCAAGTGAAAACCAACCAGTAAACCCCAATGGAGAGGTTACAACGATATGAAAATTTGTAGAAATGTAAGGCAATGGCGCGGTTGCATAGAAATGGAAACATGGCTGCTGGCCTATCATTTACCAGCCAAAACAATATATACATGTGAGAAAGGTGTCATATACTCAGTATTGCCTTGGCTGTCCATTTTTCTTTTACTGTAGAACCTACCTAGGCATGTACATGCATGTATTGGCACTGTCTCCTTTCACCTTCAATCCCCATCGCAGGATTCTGAGAATCTACACTCCCGTCAAGGCCCTTTTAACAGGATTCTGGATTCATTATCACGACTTATAAAAGCTAAAACCAAAATCACACTAGCTGGAGCTAAGAAACCAATTTTCTCCTCAGTTAGATGTATTCTAGCAGAGTACTATCTGAATAAGGATATCACTGCTACCTACGGGTTTGATATGATGGACTTGATTTATCAATGACGAATCTGAAAATGTATCACCATCTTATTTATAACAGTAACTATAGCAAGTTGGTTCCGGAAGAGATTACTCAAACACAATTGAGGGTTGTAAATATATGGACTTCTGCAATCACCCAAGTCCAATACCGTATTCCAGACCAAATTTAATAAAGACAAATTGTTCCTATGTCTTTGTCAGTTGTTACGAATACTTTTTTCTTTCTTCTGGCTTTGTCTTTGCATCATTTGGAAAAATATTCCAAATTGAGAACAGCGAGAAGATGAATAAACCTTTCTTTTATTCCAAATTGAAAGCAAAATAGATTGGAACGCTCCATATAGATTGGAAGAATATGACATGTCAGGCTTGGCAGGATGTTTGATCACCAAGGGAAGCCTGACACGAAGCGGCAATGATTGCTAAATACGGTCAGGGGACAAGAACTGGACAAGAAAGACTAGTTATCAGATTCTCTTCGCTTTCTGTAGTTTCCCTTCTTGTCCTGTACTGTGTATTAATTCCTAGCTTGCCTTGTTTTTTTTGAATAAAACGATTACTTATATTCCAAAACAAAATCAAGTTACACCCATTATTCACTTCCGTAATTACCGAGCAACTTCTACCATCACTAAAATGAACCTCTAAGACCTCTGCCGCTACACCTGGAAGTCTTAGTTTTTCATTTCCATCTTCATCTTACAATTTGATACCAGTCATCGGTGGGGAGTATCTCCAATCCTCGTATGCTGCAGCCTGGGATATTTGTCCTTGCCCATCCAATCCCATATATCAGCCCTTCCAAAGCTAGGCAATCTGGGCTCTTAGAGATTTGTCTGAACACTCTAGAATTTCTTGCCTTCCAAATATTCCATATCACCGACACCAGGATGCTCTCCCAAATCTTTTTTTGTTTTTTGTCAAAAGCGAACGTGCCCCATTGCACAATAAGATCTGCAACATTATTTGGCTGCACCCATCGCACCCCCCACTTTCTGAAGACATCAGCCCAGCACAACCATGCATTCTTGCATAAGAGCAGCATATGTGCCACGTCTTCTTGTTCTTCATTACATATCGGACATGTAGCGTCATTTACAATGCTCAATCTTGACAATCTGTCCTTTGTGAGTATGCTGTTTTGAACAGCCAGCCATATAAACACTACACTTTTGGGAGCTCCATGTAGTTTCCACACATTTGCCTGGCCTCGTAGCCTGTCTCCAACCAAGTCTTCCTCCAGAAGCGAGTAACACTCCTTCACTGAGAAATTGCATCTTCCTTCATTCCACACTATAATATCATCTTCTGTTCTAGTCGGTTGCCAATTACCCAGACACAATAATAAATTGTTTACAAGTGTTATCTCCCAATCAAACAAATCTCTTCTCCATCTAAATATCCACTCCCACCTGTCCTCTCTCCATTCTCCCATATGCATCACTTTCCAATCTTTTTGCATTGAGATTCGATAGAGTCTAGGGAAATTTGAGGCGAATGACTCGTTCCCCCGCCACTGATCGGACCAGAAATTTATGCTGTTACCCCGTTCCAATTCTCCTTCTTATTAACTGTCGGTTGCATCTTGCTATCTGTGACTCGCCATTTACGCATTTAGCAATGTCCTTCCACACCGCAGACACTTTATATGTGTTAAATTCTATCCCTTCACTCGTGAGTTTTGGCCTGTATAATTCTTTGAAGGCCTTAACCCACAGCTCGTCTGCTTCGGACAAGAGTTTCCAGCACCATTTCATTAGAAGCGCTGCATTCCTTCGGGCTAAACTACCTACCCCAGCTCCTCCTCTCTCCCTTGTCGTGCAAACCTTATCCCAATGTACCAAATTAATACACCTTTTGTCTGCTTTTCCTTTCCACAGAAAGCGTCTAGTAAACATTTCCAATGTAGACTGCACTTTTTTGGGCAACCTGAATATGGACATATAGTATAGTGGTAGGCTATTCAACACTGACTTCACAAGTACCATCCTTCCTCCCAAAGACAAAAATCTACCTTTCCATATTGACAGTTTTCTTTTGTAATTTGCAATCACCCCCTCCCACATCGACGCCTTTCTAGGATTGTCCCCTATAGGAATACCGAGGTATTTCATTGGTAACTTTTGTGACCTGCACATCAATACTGTTGCCATCTCTTTTACCACTTGCCTTTCACAATTCACACCAATCAAAGAGCTTTTAAAAAAGTTTATTTTCAAGCCCGTCAACAATGCAAAACACCTAAGAACCCTTTTCAGATTTCTCAGCCCTTGTATATCATTGTTGCTAAACAGCATCACATCATCCGCATATTGCAAGTGAGTCAAAGAGAGATCACCAAATCTTATCCCTTTAATTAGTCCCACTTCTTCCGCTTTGACTAGCAGTCTCGATAAAGCCTCCGCCACAATAATAAACAGCAAAGGAGATAATGGGTCACCTTGACGGAGACCTCGACCGATGTCAAACTCGGGGGTGGGTGAACCATTAACAAGGATAGCAACCCTTGCTGTGGAGATACATTGTTGAATCCATCCTCTCCATCGTTCTTTGAATCCCATGGCCTCCAATATGTCGATAAGAGCCTCCCAATTAACAGTATCGTATGCCTTTTTAAAATCCACCTTAAAACACCAACCTTTGGACTTTGATTTTTTTATCGTATGAATAACCTCTGAAGCAATCATTACTGAATCTAAGATGCATCTTCCTTCAATAAATCCATATTGGTATGGGGAAATCACAGAAGTGATTACTTTTTTCAATCTTTTGGTGAGGATCTTTGCTAAGATTTTGTAAATACCGTTAATCAAGCTGATCGGCCTAAATGCATTTAGGTCGGACGCCCCTTGAATCTTAGGCAATAACACCATGTGCGAATTATTCACACCTTTTGGAAGGATCCCAGAATTATAAAATTCTGCCACCATGTTCACCACATCAGACTTGATCACCTCCCAAGAATTTTTGATAAACAGAAAGTTGAATCCGTCCGGACCCGGGGCTTTCCTACTCCCACAATCCCACATCGCCTCTCTTATCTCCTCTTCTGAAAATGGGACTTCTAACTTTTCAGCCTCTTCCTCGGTGATTCGCGAGAAACGAATGTCTCCTATCTTAAGCCATTGTCCGTCACCAGCATTAAAAGCATTCTGAAAAAAACCTCTAACTGCATCTTTGATCTCGTATGGATTTGTCAGCTCTACCCCGTCAACTACCAGCAAGCCCATGTGATTTCTGTTCTTCCTCATACTGGCACAAATGTAGAAAAATCGGGTATTTTTGTCCCCGAGTTTCAGCCACTGGTTTCTCGCCTTTTGTCTCCACATGGATTCAATTTGCCTTCTAATCTCCCATTTCTGTAATTGTAATCTGTTGTACGTTGTTTCTCTGTCTTCCGATCTTTGCATGCTTCTTTCACGTGCTGTGTCGATCTGGTCTATTTCTCCAATTATCTCCTTAAGACGACGTTCCGGATTATCGTATTCAGATCTGTTCCAAATCTTCAATTTATTTTTCAAAAAATTCAGCTTTCGAATAAGTAAAAATCGGCCTGGGAAACAGACTTCCCCCTCCTCCCACCAACCCTTGATACACTGCAAAAAATCAGGTCTATCCCACCACATATCCCAGCTTCTAAACGGTTTATGGCCCCAAAAAAAGATCTCAGATCGTAAAATAATAGGAACATGATCTGACAACCCTTTATTTCCTGCATGAAGATTAAAGTTCTTGTGATCCGCCAACCACTCCGGACTTACCAGACCCCTATCCAGCCTAGAAGCACATCTGGTAGAGAACCAGGTGAATTTTTTTCCCAACAAAGGCAAGTCAATGAAACCTCCCTCTTCCAGAAATTTTTGGAACATCGCTGCTCCCCTTATGTCGAAAGAGTTCCCCTGCCTTTCTCCTGGGGTTAGAGTTTCATTAAAATCCCCTAACATCACCCACAGGGCCGTAGACATCTGCTTGACTTCCCCAATTTCTTGCCACAGATTTCCTTTCTCCACTAGGCTGTTTGGTGCATACACTCCCACACAAATAAACACATATCCAGAAGCAATGACTTCGACTTCCAATCCGATCCATCTCTCCCAACAACACGATCTTAACACCTTTACTTTGCTCACGTCCCACAGTGCTAACAATCCTCCAGAACGTCCCCTCGAGTTACTCGCGCACCACCCAAAAGGATTACCCGGCCAAAATTTTTGAGCTATTGATTCGTTCACCATTTCTAATTTTGTTTCCACCAAGAAGCATATACCAATATTATAGGATTGTATAATATCGATCACTTCTAGAGATTTCAACCTTCCCCTAGCTCCTCGTATGTTCCATAGACAGGTGTTTATCATAATGAAAATACACACCATTATCTACTTCTATCAAGCTTGAAAGATTATGTACCTCCATTTTCAATCCACTCGGTTCTTTCTTCCGCCACCATTGCGATAACCTTTTTTCTAAGCTCCTCACGTGATCTTTTGGAAGAAAGTCCCAGCATATCCATAACTTCCAAAGATGCGTTACCTTCATCCTCCCAGTCCTCTTCCATTTCCTCTTTCCGCTCCCTAGGCCCATCTTCTTCCTTGGAACGTGGGATTGAGGCTCTAACCTCCTTGATTCGGCGGACTGAAGAGCCCCTCTTCTGCTTCTTTGCTTCTGCTATCTTTGTCACTGCGTCTGCTAACCGCATATCTGATCTGAAACTTTCTGCTTCATTCAGCTCTGTATTCTCTATCTCGACTGCTTGGATCACTTGTTCTTCTTCTGGCACTATGCTCAACGTCCCAGGTTTCCTGATTACCCCTAGTTCTGCGACATCAAGTCCTAATGGGCTCGTTGCCTGTGATGAATTCTCACCCAAAGGAAAAGGGGTATGTTGTCCTTCTACATCAATATTGTTCAACCTAGCAGGGCCCCGTTGTTCTTTCTTTTCAGACTTCTTTGTTCTGGCGTTGCATCCATTAGTTCTGGGGCTCAGTAGGCCTGGATCTGGATTCTCATGCTGGCTTTTTTTTCCATAAGTACTGGGCCCATCCTCCATTAGCCCAGAATCTAGTGGGACCAAATCCCCCTCCTCCATCTCCTCTGACCCTTCGATCTGACACCCCACACTCTTTTCCTGCGATTGGACAGGCAGATTGTCCAATTCAAATGATCCCTTCCTTTTTGGTGACTTCACGTTCTTGCATGGGGAAAATCCAGTACTGCAATATCGCGAAAGTGGCTGCTTGTCACCAGCTTCGATCTCAGCAACTGCCCCCCGCCGCTCCTCCTCGGATATCGAGACTGCAAATATCTTTCCCTCCAATTCTATTCTTTCTTCCACACAAATCTTCTCCATACAGTGTGTCAGAATGCAAACATGAGCGGCTTCTAGATCTTCCATCTTCAACGATGCTGAATGAACTTGAACCAAGAGACCTAATGGCTGAACTATTTTTTTGAAAGCTTCTTCAGCCCAAGCATGCAGCGGGATACCTGTCATCTTCACCCAACATCTTCTACCTGAACAAGTATCCTCGGGTAACCATGGGTGGAATTCCACGAACAAGTCATTCCAGAGACTAAAATTTCCTTCTAATGCTGAACTCATCTCCTCTTGTGAATCAAAAGTGAGCAGGACCACGTCTCTTCCCATCTTACGAATCTTTACCGAAGAAGGAATTCTATAAGTTTTTAGGACCCCATCTCTAACTGTCCCTACCAAACTGCGGAATAGCCACTCTTTATTGGCTGCCTGCGAATTAACCAGAATGGGACTATGCACCCCTGGCAGCTCATGTTTTCCACCTTTAACCACCTCAACAAATGATCTGTTCCTGATGCCATCTTCCTCAATTTTCGTTTTCGAACTAGGCCCGCTCTCAGGGATGCGAGTTGGAACTTTTCCTCTTAGAGAAGGTAAGCTTGGCCCATTGTTTGTGCTCTTAGTCAAGTTAAAGCGAGCAAAAGTGAAGCGAAGTTTCCCCCCTTCCACGTTAATTGCATTCAACCGCATCATTCTTCTATTCTCATATGAGTCATCGCGAATAAATCGAACAAAGCCGAAACGTGTGTTTCTGTTACTCATTTTTTGTGGAATGAACGTATCAACTACTGGCTCCCACACGTTCACCTCTCTATGTAATCGCTGAGAGTCCCACCCCATAGGGATGAAGTCCACAAAATACGAGATGAATTTGTTTCCACTAAATACCTGCTTTGGATTCCACGATCTTCCATATGTACCTTTCACGTTCTTGATTGGATTCGTCTCCTCTCTAGACGCAGATTTTGGGAATGGAATGGTGGTTAGGACAGCATTCTGTGCACCTTTGTCACTATTGGCCACGATGGGGAGCTTTGATGAAAGGCTGTTGGGTTGTTGTGTGGGTTCAGGTGAGTTGCCAAAGGAATCAAGGATAAAGGAAGGGGACAATGATGGAGTTTGGTGTGGGTTAGGAGTATGAAGCGAATTGGGGACGATGATTGAGGGAGGGTTTGGGTCCTTTGTCTCCGGAGCCATCGTGTGATAAATCTGTTGTCTTGAATCTTGTGGGAAGAAAAAGTGAGAAATGAGACTCTGATAACCAACTTGTGTTGGTCCTTCCTAGCTTGCCTTGTGGCCTGGGTGGATGAATAAACCTTTCTTCTTCATTGGGGTGTAGAACAGAGCATAAGAAACGCAGAGTCTGCATGTCAGTACTTTACTTGCAACAAACAACATCTTGCCCTGTTTCGCATCACTTAAGATCCACGCATTTAGAGTACTTTACTTGCATGATGCATCTTAATGGAGAGAATATTGTGCTTTCTCAAAAGAAAAAGAATGAAGAATGCTTTTATATATTCATATGCCTTCTCAAAAGAATTAACATTCTTTTCTTCTGTTGCATGCAGAATCTCATAATCATATATTCTCTCATTTTCTAATCTGCTTTAGTTTCCTTTATTGTCCACTGCTCATAATTATAATCATCTCTCTCTCATCTTCTCGGCTCTTCTACTGTGTGTTTCGTTTCTTCTTCAATTTCCTCCATTGTCCGTTGCTCATAACCATAATCACCCGGGTGCTTTTTGCTTATTTCTCTGCTGCCACTTCTTCCCAAAACTTCTTTGCTATTCCAGTGTTTTGTCTTTGCCAGTTCTTGAGAATACTTGTTTCTTTCTAGCGTTTTAGCCTTCTGCATCATTTGAAAAAAAAAAAAAATCTGTGCTTGGTTTTCGTTTCATAAAATTCACTGATCCTTTGCAAAACTTGTTTGCTCCAATTTTATCTACTCAGGAAAAAATGGCTTTTGTACAAGCCGCTCTTGCTTTCGGCCCTCCAATTTTGGAAAAAGCTTTTGATTACACCATAGGTCCGACCATGCGTCACCTTGGTTACCCTTTCAAGTGCAATAGCAACGTCGCCAAATTAAGAGAAACGCTTGAGGAACTGGAAAGTGCACGAGCACGTGTACAGAGTCGAATAGCCAAGGAGGCAAAAAAAGGGGAAGTGGCTGAGAAGGAAGTGGAGGAGTGGATTCGTAAGGTGCAAGAGACTGCTGATAGGTTGAAAGCGAAAATCGGTGAAGAGGAAGAACGAATAAAGAACAATTGCTTCTTTCGGTTGTGTCCAAATGTCAAAGCACGATATCAACTCAGCAAATACGCTGAGAGGGAAGCACTGAACGTTGACGCTCTGAAAAGAAGAAGAGATACTTTCGATAGCCTTACCTTCCTACCTGCTCTGTCGACTGAATCCAGGTCTGGCAACGATTATGAGGAATTTGAGTCCAGGTTGAACATCTTTAAACAAATCATGGGTGCTCTTGTCTCTTCCAGTTCAGAAATGATTGGGGTGTACGGAACTGGTGGTGTTGGCAAAACCATGCTGGTTCAAGAGGTTGTCAGGCAAGCTAGGATAAAAAATTTATTCGATGAGGTGGTTGTGGCTCGTGTGGACGAGAAGCCAGAGTTGAATAGTCTTCAAACAATCATTGGGGACCAACTAGGCCTAAAGTTCCCTGAAAAAAGTATGGAGGCAAGAGCAACTCGATTGCACCAAAGATTGAAACAAAGAGAAAAAATTCTTATTGTTTTGGATAATATATGGGAAAAGTTTAATTTGACGGAAGTTGGGATACCGTCCAGGGATGATCACAAAGGCTGCAAGATTCTACTGACATCCAGAGATCTTCATGTTTTGTCAGATAAAATGGCGTGCCAAAACAATATTGAAATTCACCCTTTACAGGAAGAAGAAGTTTGGAATCTGTTCAAGAAGAGGGCTGGCGATTGTTTGCAAAATCCTGAATTACTGTCCATAGCGCAGAAGATCTCCAAGAAGTGCGGAGGCTTGCCACTGGCCATTTCAACGGCTGCAAGTGCTTTGAAGAATAAGAGTTTGGCATACTGGAAAGATGCCTTGCTACAGTTAGAAAGACCTTCACCCGATAATTTCATTGAGGGAGTTCCATCAGAGGTTTACTGCGCTTTACAAGTAAGTTACAATCATTTAGCCTCAAAACAACTCAAGTCCACTTTTCTGCTATGTTGTCAGGATGTTATATCAGTTGGAGATTTGGTGAACTATGGTTTTGGTTTGTCTTTGTTTCCCGAGGTTTCCTCAATTGAGGAAACCAAAGACAGAGTGCAGTCATTAGTGGATCATCTCGTGGCTGCTTGTTTGATTAAAGAGCAAAACGACCTCATTTTAACACATGATCTCGTGCGAGACGTTGGAATATCGATTGCTCTAAAAGATGAAAACTTTTTTGTGAAACTTGGGGAGTTTGATCTTAATGACTATCAAGAGGATAGTCGGAGAAGTTATAAAGCAATGTCGTTAAGAAGATGTACTCGACTCCCCGAAGAAATAGGTTGTCCCGAACTTCATTTTTTAAATCTATCTAGGGGACACGAGCGTTTAGAAATACCTGATCAAATTTTTAAAGAGACGAAGAATCTCAGAGTTTTGGATATAACGAGACTCTCTCTTCCGTCATTGCCCTCTTCTATAGTTAAACTGCAGAATCTTCGAACATTGTGTCTTTCTGTTTGCAAGTTAGAGGATATATCCATTATCGGAAAGCTTACAAATCTGGTGATCCTCAGCATTACTAGGTCGAAATTTGAGTGTTTACCAGTGGAGATAGGGCAGTTATCTAAGTTGAAATTGTTAGATTTGACTGGCTGCTTTCTCCTAAAAATAATTCCATCAAATGTGCTATCAAAGCTTTCAAAGCTTGAAGATTTGCGTATGCAGAACAGTTTTGATGAATGGGGAACATTTGAAAAACAGAAGAATGCTAGCCTTGGGGAGTTGAAACGTTTGTCCAAGCTCTCCAATTTGGAGATTCATATTCGAGATCCCAAGATGATACCAGCTGGGTTGTTCTCTGAAAGGCTGAAAAGATTCCAAATACATATAGGAAGTGATTGGGATACCAATTCAGTCATGATTTCTTCAAAAATATTGAAACTCAAGCTCGATACAGACATTGGGGATGAGATGTTTGGTGTCCGAATCTTGATGAGGACTGTTGAGATTCTATATCTGGACCAAGTAAAGGGGGTTAAGAATGTCCTCTATCAGTTGAATTTGGAAGGATTTCCATTATTGAAGCATTTGTATATCGAAAATCACCCTGAAATTAACCATTTAGTCTTTGTTGAATCAAGTAATTGGCATCGTTTCAACAATGTCTTCCCCATGTTGGAATCTCTTTATCTCCACAATTTGATTTTGTTGGAGAAGTTTTACAGTGGAGAACTCAACAGTGAGTCTTTTGGCAGATTAAAAACTCTGGAAGTGAGCAGATGTCCAAAACTGAAGTATCTTCTCACATCCTCTGTAGCAAAGGGCTTGTCACAATTGCAGCATATGGCAGTGAGTAATTGCGTGAACCTGGAAATGATTGTGGCTGAGGGAAGTGACGCAAACGATTCTATTTTCTTCAGTCATCTATACTCCTTAACACTTCAAGGTTTGCCTCGCCTGAAATGCTTTCATTCCAAGGTGGATGATCCATTCGCAACTTCTCCTCATCAGACGTCCCTTTTTAATGCAAAGGTAAGTGCTTAAACTTGTTTTTCCCAATCAGACTGGTATGAACAGAATGATGAAATAATGCATATGCAGGTTACACTTCCTAATTTGGAATATCTAAGGCTCTTGTCAGTTCAAGTGGAGAATATATGGCATGAACAGCCTGAAGACTTTATTACCGGAACTCAGAAATTAACAACTTTGGACATTCAATATTGTAGAAATTTATGTTATTTGCTTTCGCCTTCAATGGTTACAAGTCTTTTGCAACAGCAACAGCTTGATGTAGGTGAAGGGAGAGAAACGGTTTCAAGTCTGTTCCCTAATCTGCATTCTCTAGCGCTGATTGGGCTCCCCAAGCTTACAAGTTTCTGCGTTGCAAACTTGATCGAATTGTCCTCCTTGAATGTTCTCATTATTCAGGCATGCCCAATAATGAGGGAATTTATCAGCAGCGATTTAGATTTAGATTCAGATGGTGCCAACTTGACTTTCTTCAATAGAAAGGTAATATGTTGTTTTAGTTCAGCAGGTTTTAAATTCAATATCATCACAAACTTTGATTCACATTTTAATTTTTCTGTATTCAAAGGGATTGTATCTTAATTCTCTTAGATAGTTATGAAAGCTAATGTTATTGCAGGTTTCCCTCCCCAAATTAGAGATACTACGTATCATCGATATGGAGCAGTTGAAGATGATATGGGACACCCATTTCCACCCAAATTCCTTTTGCAAGCTCAAGATATTGCAGGTCACCGGTGCAAAAGAGTTACTCTGTATTTTTCCGTCCAATTCATTTTTCACACAGTTCCGCCATCTCGAGAACCTGTCCATCATAGATTGTGATTCAATGGAGAGGGTTTTTGATAAGCAAATGGTAATTTTTTCACAAGAATCAAATTGGAGAGCATCCTCGCCGTTACAGAACATATATATTTTGAATCTACCGAATTTGAAGTATATATGGAATAAAGATGAGACCGATGATCTTCAAGGTATTTTATCCTTTCATAACCTTCGAATGGTGAAAGTTAAAACTTGTGAGAGTCTTGAAGCACTCTTCCCTGCTTCTGTTGCGAAAGACCTTCCTCAACTTGAAGTGCTTATCTTATTCAACTGCGAGAGATTGAAGGAAATTGTTGCCAAGGAGGAGGAGGAGGAAGGTGTAAATAAGGAGGTTCCTCTGTTTAATCTCCATCAATTGGGTTATTTGCACCTTGATTACCTACCGAACCTCTCCGTGTTCTACCCAGGAAAGCATAGTTTAGAATGGCCGGCATTGAAGAAATTGGTTCTTTATCATCTTCCAAAACTGAATATATTTGATGTGGACTCCTCGAGTATCACCCAAACATCAAGTACTACAGCTGACGATAGATTGAAATCATTTCTTCCATTTGCAAAGGTACATACGATTTTGAGTAGTACAAATCTTGTTTGGAATGCTTTTCTAAAATTGGAATAGCAAACCAATTAACATAAAATTTATATATTTTACATTTATTTTAAAGTTTTCGTTTAGTATTTAATGAAATTTGCTCTTGTTTTCATGTTTGAAGATCCTGCCCAACTTGAATACCCTGAGGATATCTAGTTTCGAAGTCAGAAAGCTTCCTGCTGGTCACTTTGACCAAATCAAACATCTTGGTCTGTCTTTTGCATACGATGAATCAACAGTCTTTCCATTTGACTTGCTCCATAAATTTCCCCATCTGAATTCTCTTGAAGTCATTCATTGCAACTTTGAGGTTCTATTCCCTCTTGAAGAAGAAGAATATGGGGGCACCTATAGTATCTTCCAACAACTAAGACATTTAATTTTGAATAGGGTTGATGGTTTGAACCATATATGGAATTCAGACTCCCAATTGGACAGTTTTGAAAATATCAAATTGACTAGGTGTCTCAATTTGATTGAGATAGCACCGTCCACGGCATCTTTCAAAAGTCTTACAAGTTTAAAAGTTGTGGGCTGCATAAGATTGCAGTCCATATTCTCACTAACTACAGCAAGAAGTCTAGTGAAACTCAGATATATGGCGGTCAAAGATTGTGATATGGTGACAGAAATAGTGAAAAATGAGGAAGATGGACTTGATGGTAGCATTATCTTTGACCGGTTAGAAAGATTGGAACTTGTTGGCTTGCCAGAGCTCAGTTGCTTCTGCTCTACAAAACAGACCTTGAAATTCCCGTGGTTGGATGAGCTAGTTGTGGAACAATGTCCTAAGATGATGATTTTCTCAGGAGGATACTTGAGCACACCAGAATTAGAGAAAGTAATGTTGGAAGAAACCGACGAAACTTTCTATCGTTGGGATGGCAATCTGAATCGTACTGTGAATATGTTGTTTCAGGAAAAGGTTAGTAGCAGAAAACTGATAAAAATTTTGAATATAAATTGCACATGATAACATTCCAAAGCATTCAATATTTTATGTTTCAGAATTCCATCCAAGAAGGCATGTGAGGTGAGACAAATGCTCTTTTTTCAAGCCTGTGAAAAAAGTTTGTAAACTATGACAAGAGTGCTTGGGACTTTGCTGGCTGCTTACAAAGCCGTGGCTGAGTCATGTCTCGTTTTATTGCTTGTTCTTCCTGAATCGACTTTAATTGGTTTATTATTACAGAATGAGTTATGGCGTGATTTACATATAACAGATTGTTTTAAATATATTATTGGTTTATTATTATTATTATTATTATTATTATTATGATGATTGAGAGCTGTAAAATGTTGTGATATTTTATATTCTTTTATTATGACATTTCGGCGTTACTCTTTTATTATTATTAAATCTCCTTTTAATATTTTATTTAGTACTTCTATGCGCCTATATCTTTCTGCGAGTTATGTAATATTCCAAAACATCAAAACAGCAGCAACTCGCGAAGAGGATTTCAACATAAACTACTTCATTAATATCTCCTAAACTGGTATAATGATTAAATATTCAAAGAATTACCGTTAACGACACGGAACATCCAACTTTATTGTCAACTCTCCAATAATTTTAAAAGAAAATAATTTCAATAAATATTTTAAAATAATTAACTTTATTTATGTTTATTTATATTTTAAAATTAATAATGTAGTCATTTTCCTATCTGAAATAAAATATTCAGATTGATATGAAATCACTAATCTGTCTTGTTAAAAAAAATATGAACTCATTATCCATACTTATTTATGTTAGCCTTGACAGGATGCTTGACCAACAAGGACAGCCTGACACGAGGCGGTAATGATTGCTAAATACGGCCAGGGGACAAGAAAGACTTGTTATTAGATTCTCTTTGTTTTCTGCAGTTTTCTGCAGTTTTCCCTTCTTGTCTTCCCTTCCTGGGTATTAATTCCCGGCTTGCCTTGTGGCCTGGGTGGATGAATAAACCTTTTTTCTTAATTGGGGCGTCGAACAGAGCGTAAGAACCTTTCTTCTTTAGGTTCCTCATGCATGCCTCTCCTCCGCTACTAAACAATATCACATTATCAGCGTACTGTAAATGGATAATTGAGTTACTGCCCATCTTAATGCCTTTTATTAATCCAACCTCCTCAGCTTTTTGGAGCATTTTCGACAATGCTTCCGCAACGAGATCAAATAGTAAGGGTGACAATGGGTCCCTTGCCTCAATCCTCTTCGCACCTCAAATTCTTGAGTCAGAGTTCCATTAATAAGAACCGCAATTCTTGCTGTCAAAATACAGTGTTCCATTAATAAGAATTGCAATTCTTACTGTCAAAATACAGTGTCAAATCCAACTCCTCCATTTTCTTCTAAAACCCATGGCTTCCGAGATGCCCATCAGTGCTTCCTAACAAACCGTATTGTATGCCTTTCCAAAATTCACTTTAAAACATTATCCCTTTTGCCTCGTGACCTTGGTAGCATGTATTACTTTGGAGGCTATCATGCCTGAGACAATTAGTTGCTTCCCGCCAATAAATCCTGCCTGAAATGGCAAAATTAGTGGTGAGATGACGTTGTGTAGCCTCTTTGCGAGCAGCTTTGCAACTATTTTATACATCCCATTAATAAGACTGATAGGCCTAAAATTGTTGAGAGTAACCGCCCCTGCTATCTTTGGGATCACCACCAAATAGGAGTTGTTGACTCTCTTGGGCAGGCAGTCTCTCACTGTCGTAGAACTTGTCTATCATTCTTAAGACATCTCTAGCCACCACCTTCCATGCATTTTTGATAAAAAAGAAATTATGTCCATCCTACCCGGGTGTTTTGTGGCTTCCACAATCCCAAATACCTGTCTTAATTTCATCTTCAAAGAACGGCTCAACCAGTCTATCCGCATCTTGTGGAAGGAGCGAATTAAATTCCAAGCAACCAATGCCCAACGATAGACTAGAATCTTCTTGGAAGATATTTTTAAAATATTCCTAGGCTTCCTTTTTTATCTCTGCTGGTTCCTTACTCATCTTTCCATCAATCAGCAATGAATTTATGAAGTTAAATTTCTGTCTAGTGATAGCACAAATATGAAAGAATCTTGAGTTTGAATCCCCAAGTTTCAACCACTGTACCCTGGAGTTTTGTTTCCACATAGCTTCGATTTTACTCTTAGCTTTGCTACTTTTTCTCTTGCAGATGGCAGTACCTAAGCTTATCTTCTTTTATCCAATCCGCCACCTCCTTTTTGCTACTATCCATTGCATCTATGTCTTCTATAACTCTCCTCAGTTCTTCTTTGGGGCACGATAACTTCTCCCTGCTCCAGATATTGAGTTTTCTTCTCATGAAGTTGAGTTTCTGGACCAGTGAGAAAGGTCCCGGGTAAACAGCTTCCCATTCGGCCCAGATTTGCCTCACAATTGCAAGGAAGTCGTGTTCCTGCCACCATACATCCCATGATTTAGACGGTTTAGGTCCTCAAGATGCCCCTTCTGATTTGATCATGATAGGAGAGTGATTAGAAAGTTTTATTTCCAGCCATAAGCCTGAACTCCAAGTTATTAGCTAACCATTCTGCGTTTACATATGCTTGATCAATCCTCGATGCACTTCTAGAGGAAAATCATGTGAATCTCCGTCCTACTAATAATAAATCTATTAGACCTCCCTCCTCCAAAAATTTATGGAACGATTCCGCCCCAGCCCTGACGAAAGTACTGCCCATCCTCTTAAACAGTGATATGACTTCATTGAAATCTCCTAGCACCACCTAAGGTTCTACACTATTAACTTTGATATTCAAAATATCCCTCTATAACCCCTCTTGCTCTCTTCTCGTATTAAGAGTGTGGATACCTGCACATATCCATTTTTCCCCAAACATGCCTCAACAATTTCCAGCATGATCCATCTATCAAAGCATTCAGATCTAACAACATTCATCTCGGTTTTGCTCCACATTGCCAGCATCCCTCCTGCTCGCCTTCTAGCCTTACACTCGCACCACCCCAATGACCCATATGGCCAATATTACTAGCAACCAAATCTAACATACATTCTAATTCGGTATCAGCTATAATACACACTGCGATGTCATTTACCCGAACAAACTCCCTAATATCCCTCTTCTTCATGCTGTTCTTAATACCACTTGTGTTTCAAAATCCCACGCTAATCATAAAAGAGATAATAACACCCAATATGGGAATAAGCTTGCCTAATTCCCACCGTGACTACCCCAATTATCGTGCTCTTCGTTTATCAGTTTTGCAATCTTTACCCTCAACATGTCTCAAGGTCTCCTAGTAACCCCAGTTTCTCTATTACCTCTAGAGTAACGTCCATCTCTTCCTCTTTGTCCAACTCTAGCTTGGGAGCTTGACCTGCATCTCTGCCTGTATCCGGGACTTGTGATCTGGATTCATTGGAGTCCAGCAATACAATAGCCAACTGCTTGTCACATGAGCCATGAATCCCCTCACTACTCATCTGTACCGCATTCACCAACTTGTCATTCCCTGAGGCTAGGACCCGTGTCTTTTCTCTAACAGCCTTGATCCTTTCATACACTCTTGCCAACACAACATCTGACCTCAAGCTGCTTTGACCGGGACTCTGTCTCTCTTCACCATTACTCAACCCACCACTCCTGTGTCTCGGATCAGAAACTCAAGGCTCGCTTACAAAGATGTGCTGTTGGGATTCTGCGTGATACCTGTTCTGCAACCTTGGGCCTACCAGAGGAGATTGAATGCCTTGACATGGGTCACCAAAACAAACTACTCATCTTTGAGACAGCTGAGAAAAAGCGATATGAGCTTCTGAACAATCTTGGCTTCTGGAATGATAAGTTTTTTGACATTCATCCATGGCGTGCAGAGGATACTGCACTCAGAAGGCTGTGTTGGGTAGAGGTTACTGGTTTACCTCTAAATGCCTGGTTTGAAGATGCCTTCAGGAAACTAGTTAGCCCACTTGGCTCATTGGTACAGATTTATCCCCTCACTGCTACTTGGAAATGTCTTGAGGTGGCGGTTTTGCAAATCGCAACAGCCAGTTTCATGGAGATTCAGAAAAAGATGAAGCTGTTGATAGATGGCATGGCGTGCACAGTCCAGCTTAAGGAAGTCAAAGACAAAGAGATTGCGAAGCCCGGGGTTGGTGACAAGGGGTCCATGTCTGGTGGGAGCAATAGCTTTTTTGCCTCCTTCAAATCCCAACCCACAAAGGAACGGGCCAATAGTATGGCTGATGGGAAGGTCAGTACCGTTGTAGGGAGGCAAAAGGAAGGCTGTCAGATGGACAAGATGGTACCGAAAAAGGTGTTGTCAGTCAAAACCAGTACACCACAAGCTGGTGATGTGGGTCCTAACCAGCCAGTTCCATTCCAACTTGTCTCGTTACCATCTCCAGCACCTATACCTGTTACTAGGACTCAACAGGAGGAAGGTTATAGCAGTCATTTTACAAGTGGTGAGGGGCTTCTTAGCCATTTCACTGCCCCTGTGTATACCCCTGGCGAATTGTTTGCTGAAGGCCAACTCCAGGTTTCTCTTGAGACCTGTTCGGAAGGTGTACCAGGCGCATACTCTGCTGGAGATTCTGGGATTATCTCCTCATCTAAAGTCATGGCTTTTACTAAAATGAGAAAGGCAGGTGATAAGGCATCACGGGTGGATTCTAAAGGCAGGGCTGGAGATCGTCAGATTGGTAAACATAAAAAACTCAAGCACCTCAAACCCAATGGGAGTTTATCATCGGAGAAAGTCAGTCAGCCAGCCACGGGCACAGTCCACACATTGGTGGAAGCTCCGTCATTTCTCGTAGCCCAGACAGAACCAGGTACAGGAGTGTCCGATCCAGGATGTTCACGGCTGCTAGTTGACATAGGGTGTCGGGTGGAGGCAGAGGTACAGCAGACCTTGGCCACTGCGGCTCAGTTGGGACTCAGTAGAAAGACTACGAAAGCAGCAATCAAGAAGAAGTTGAAGGCACAGATCATGGAAGAAGAACAGGAATGGCAAGCTCATTGTCATACCTGAGGTAATTTTGGTGATTTTGTTTAGTGCTTAGAATTCTGAATGGTTAATTTTGCATTTTGGAATGTTAGAGGATGTCGTGGAAGGTTGAAACTGAATCAGATTAACACTCTTATATCTAAGCAACAATTGAGTGTATTTTTTTTATGTGAGACTAAGCGGGAGAACTTTTCAGAGAGGTTGGCGGCCAGGTTATGGTCTGGCCATTCCATTCAATGGGATGTTATTGATGCTAGGGGGAGAGCTGGGGGTATGGTATGCCTATGGAATGATTTACGGCTAAAAGTTATTAGTGTAGAAAAATTGGAGAAATGGATGTTGCTGGCGCTACGTGTCCGGGATACTGGATTCCATTTTGTTTGTGTTGGTCTCCACGCCCCAAATGTAGTGACTGAACGTAGGATTCTATGGGATGAGCTGCAAAGGAGGAAGTCTCAGGACAGTCTTCCTTGGGTTATTTTAGGGGATTTCAATGAATCCCTAACTGCCGAGGAGCGCCTTGGGAATTGTTTTAATACTACGGCAGCCAGTCGTTTACAGACGTTCATCAATAGGAGTGGTTTGATTGATCTGCCAATCATTGGCAAAACATATACCTGGTTTACTTCTAAGAGCGCTTCCCGCATTGATAGAGTGTTAGCTTCTCCCAGTTGGTGCTCACACTTTAGTCGTCATCGACTGTATGCGGGAGATAAGGGGTTTTCGGATCACATTCCGTTAATTCTGAAAGCAGATGTTTTCAGTTGGAGCCGTAGACCATTTCGTTCTTGGGATTTGTGGTGGGAAGATCCTTAATTTTTACACACGGTTGCAGCACTATGGCGGGAGGCTGGGATGTGTTTTCCTGGTGAGTTTTGTGTAGTTAAGAAGCTATCGTTCTTGAAGAAAAAATTACAAGCGTGGCATACAGAACATTTCGGTGCATTAGAAGTCAAACTGAAAACCATCTTGGCTGAGATTGACTCCCTGGATCGGACTAGAAGGGAGGCTGGGGCGGCGATGGACAACCGTTATTGCACTTTACAGACAATGAAATGGGAGATCAAATGTAAGCTTGAGCTTATGCGGAGACAAAAGTCTAGACAACAGTGGCTTAAATGTGGGGATAGAAACACCAAATACTTCCATGCTAGTGCCACTTTGTGTCGCTCATCAAACTTTATTGGTTCAATACTGGTTAATGATACGGAGCTGGTCAAACCGGAGGATATAAAGGCTGCTGCGGGTGGGTACTTCCAGCGATTCTTTGAGGATGCTGGGTAGCTTAGTGTTACCTCAGCTATCTCCTCCGGAAGCTGCGCAGCTAGAAGCTCCTTTTCTGGATGATGAGATAAAAGACGCGGTTTGGGACTGTGGCAGCCACAAGGCACCAGGACCAGACGGCTTCAACTTTTATTTTCTTAAGAAGGCTTGGTCGGTGATTGGTGGGGATATTATTAGGATGGTGCAGGAATTTCATTCCAGCAGTCTGCTGCCTCGCGGGATAAATACCAGCTTCATCACGTTAATTCCCAAGATCCCCGGTGCAGCGAACTTTAGTTCTTACAGGCCAATCAGCCTTATCAGCAGTTTATACAATATCATCGCTAAGGTACTGTCTAAGAGGCTTAAGCGAGTGATGGACCAGTTAATCTCTCCCTTTCAAACTGGATTCAGGGAAGGCAGGTACATAGCGGATTCAATTATGATGGCCAACGAAATTCTGCATACAATGAAGAAAACCAATCAGCAAGGTTGGTGTTTGAAGTTAGACTTTCAGAAGGCCTATGACTCGGTCAATTGGTAGTTTCTGCTTGAGTTGATGGGCCGGATGGGGTTCGGTCTGCTGTGGAGGAAATGGATTCAGGACTGCATTTCGTCCTCTCGCTGTTCAGTGCTTGTCAATGGCACACCAACCACTGAATTCTCGATGGGGCGAGGGTTGCGACAGGGAGACCCTCTCTCACCTTTGCTGTTTAATCTGGTAGCTGAGGTCCTGTCCAGGTTGCTTACTAGAGCAGCCGATTGCCATTTGTTCCAAGGTATTACCTTTGGAGGTTTGCACCTAACACATTTACAGTATGCAGATGATGTTATTCTATTTAGCAGTGGCGATCAGCAAGGAATTATCAATCTCCAGAGGATCCTGCGATGCTATGAACTCTTATCCGGGTTAAAGATTAATTTCTTTAAGTCGGGGCTGGTGGGTATACATGTACCAAGTGGGGAAGCAGTGAACTTGGCATCCAGAATTCATTGTCGATTGCAGGCTCTACCTTTCCTCTATCTTGGGGTGCCACTTGGAGCGAACCCACGCCGTAGGAGTACGTGGACCACTGTGATGGGTAGATTCAGAAGTAAACTTGCAGCGTGGAAGGGCTCTTTGTTATCGTTGGGTGGTCGGATGACCTTTTTTTTTTAGAATTATCGATATGTATAATATAAGATCAGTAAAACAAGAGAGTTGGACAATGAAGCTATGTCCAAGCTCAAAGGACAAAATGAAATAAACAGATCCTGTGAATACATGACAGGATCTTTATCTTTAAAAAATCCTACCAGCTATGTATCCGGTACAATAACAAGTACTCCAACAAACCAAACTTACACCACATCGAGTCGAACATTGGAGAAATTGATCATCTCCCGAGAAACCCAAACCAATGAACGTGGAGTTCAAAATCTGCTACGCTGCTCATTGCTGCTCTGACAGTGTACAATTGAGATATGATCAATAAATCAACAGGTACCACATCACACACTGCAGCCATGCCGATCACCAATCATGTTAATTCATCATCCTTAAGGAAGGAAATCTCCAGTTGGCAGCAAGGTTAGACAGTCTGGACAGCCCTCCTTTAAATTATGTTTAGCCCAGCAAAAACCATGTCTGATACCAGTGTAAAATAAGTCAGCTGCGCTGCAAACAACCCGCCGAAATACACGGGAGTTTCGTCCCAGCCAAAGGGTCCATGTGAACGCAAAGAGTAGTACGAACCATAATCCCTGTCTTGAGGATGGTATAGAAAAGCCCTCCCATTGCCAAAAGAGCTCTGTCATTGATCTCGGCTGAACCCAAGTTAGGCCCCAATATTTAAACAAAAGTGACCAACACCTCCAGGCCAATGAACAATTCAATAAAATGTGATTAGAATCTTCTTCCTCCATGCCACATGCCTCGCATTCCCTTTCCATTGCAGGAATGATGCCAAAACGGATAAGTTGAGCTTTGGCATTGATCTTCTCCCTACACGCTAGCCACATAAAGGTTTTCCACTTAGGAGCTCCTTGTTGTCTCCAGACGTTGGGTATCCTCTGCTCATCAGCCACTGTCAACTGCGATTCTAGGGAAAGGTAACAGGTGCGCACTGTAAAGGGCCGCAGCTGTTCATCCCACAATAGTTCATCTTCATGATCCAGATTCAGCTGACAACCATTTAGCAATGACATCAATCGTATCACTTCCTCCTCCTCCCATACAAATAAGTCTCTCCGCCAAAGAATTCGCCACTCCCAAACAGGTCCAGCTCTAACCCCAAATCGGCATAAGGGTCCTTCTTTCTCCAGCGATAGAGCATACAATCTGGGGAATGATACCAATAGAGGCCGAGAGGTACACCAGACATCTTGCCAAAAGGCAATTGAATTACCATTTCCAACTTTCCAGCGATGTAGTTCAGAAATGCATTGGCCACTTGGCAGTACCATGCGACTTGTGTGAACTATCCCACGCCAAACTGCAGAGGCCTGTGTCGAGGCATAATCAATTCCTGAATGGGTGAGGCGGGGATTATACTTGGACATCATCACTTGTTTCCACAGGGAATTAGCATCAGTGGCAATGCGTATACACCACTTGGTAAGGAGTGCCTGATTCCGCATCAACATGCAACCTATGCCAGTACTCTCTTTGTCCTTGGCTCGGACCACTACTGACCAGCGGATTTTGCATAAACAACGAGACTCTATTTTCCCTGCCCATAGGAAACGTCGCATCCATTTCTCCAGATCCTTGCGAACACTGACTGGCATTTGAAAGAACATCATGTAGAATACCGGCAGACTATTTAGCACTTCTTTGATTAATATCAAGCGTCCTCCCAGCGATAGTAAGGAGCCTTTCCAGGAGGCCAGTTTACTGCGAAATCTGTCAAGCACCACTTTCCATGTACTGCGTCTGCGGGGATTCGCTCCAAGGGGAATGCCGAGATAGGTAAATGGCAAGTGCTGTAATCGGCAATGTACTTTGGATGCCAGTTCGCTCTGTTCCCCATAAGAAGCATTAGTGCCGACTAACCCCGACTTGAAGAAGTTTATCTTCAGTCCAGATAAGAGTTCGTAGCAACGTAGTATCCGTTGTAGTCGAACCACTCCCTGTGAATCTCCTTGACTGAATAAAATCACATCGTCGGCATATTGTAGATGTGATAGTACAAGCCCACCGATTGGAACACCCTGAAATAATCTGCAAGCTTCTGCTCGAATTAATAACTGTGATAGAACCTCTGCTACCAGATTGAAGAGCAAGGGTGATAACGGGTCTCCTTGACGCAATCCTCATCCCACCTCAAACTCCTTTGTAGGCGCCCCGTTGACGAGAATCGCGCATCTAGCTGATGACACACAGCCCTTAATCCACTGTTGCCACTGTCGCCCAAAACCCATGCGTTCCAGGACATCAAAGAGAAAATTCCAGTTGACCGAGTCGTAAGCTTTCTGGAAATCCAGTTTCAGACACCATCCTTGCTGCCTGGACTTCTTCATCGTGTGTAGGAGTTCATTAGCTAGCATAATGGAGTCCGCAATATGTCGACCCTCCAGGAAACCAGTTTGAAACGGCGATATTAATTGCTCCATCACTGTCTTGAGACGTTTGGACAAAAGCTTGGTGATAATCTTGTAGAGGCTATTAATCAGGCAAATAGGCCTATATGCATTGAAATCAGAGGCACCAGCAATTTTTGGAATCAGTGTAATGTAGCTGTTGTTTATGCCTCAAGGAAGTACCCCACTGCGATGGAACTCTTGTACCATCACCACGATATCCCTGCCAATGACTGGCCAAGCCTTCTTAATAAAATGAAAGTTGAAGCCGTCCGAACCTGGAGCTTTATGACTGCCACAATCCCACACTGCACTTTTAATCTCCTCAAGAAAGGGTTCCTGTAATTGCTCTGCCGATGCGCTGGATAAGCAGGGAAGGTCAAGCGTTCCCAAACCCAGCCATTGATCACCCCCATCCGCAAAAAGCTGCTGATAATGCTCAACAGCAGCGCCTTGGATCTCCACAGGCGTGATGATCTCCCGATCCTGCACTCGTATGGAGCCTATAAAATTGTGGGTCCTCCGTATATTCGCACTGAGATGGAAGAATTTACTATTCTTGTCACCCAACTTGAGCCACTGTTGCCTTGATTTTTGCCTCCACATCGCCTCAATTTTGTGCTTTAAATCCCATTTCTGTACTTGTAGCTCCTGATATCTGTCATGCAATACCTCTCCCGACTGGCCTCTTAGCTGATCTGAAGCATCAATTTCAGCTAAACTGTGTCCGATTCCACACCCTCAATTTCTGTTTCAGAAACGCTAATTTCTTAACCACACAGTAATCGCCAGGGAAGCAGTCACCCGCCTCCCTCTAGAATCCCTCCACCGTGTGAAGAAATTGAGGAACTTCCCACCATATATCCCATACCCGAAAAGGCTTGGATCCCCAATAGAAAGAATCGGCCTTCACAATCAGGGGTACACGATCTGAGAATCCTTTATCCCCTGCATACAATCTATGATGACTAAACTGGGTACACCATTGTGGCGACGCCAACACTCTATCTATACGAGAGGCACTACGAGAATTAAACCAGGTATAATTCTTGCCCAGAAGAGGCAAATCTATCAGACCATTGCTACTAATGAACATACTCAATCGAGAGGCAGCAGTATAATTGAAAGAAGTACCCGACCTTTCCTCAGCAGTGAGCGGCTCGTTGAAATCACCTAGTATGATCCAGGGAGTGGTATCTTCACCCTTCCGTCGTGTGATCTCCTCCCATAATGCCTGTCTATCCTCAACCACGTTGGGGGAATGTAAGCCCACACACAGGAACATGAAACCTGTATCGCGAACACACATCTGTAGGAGCATCCAGCAGCCATATTTTTCCACCCCCATGACCAGCACCGAGGAATCATTCCATAAACAAACTATGCCCCCGGCACTACCGCAAGCATTGATAGCGTCCCATTTGACTGTCGGACAAGACCAAAAGCTGGCTGCCAATCTATCCGAGAAACTCTCCCGCTTCGTCTCACACAAGAATAGAACGCTGAGTTGATCCTGTAGTATCAAAGAACGAACCTGACGTGCTTTCAAATTCCCTCTGCATCCTCTAATGTTCCAAAAAGCCAGATTAACCATTATACATCTGATCCCTGTCCCGAAGGTTACCGACACCACACTATGTAGTGCAGTGAGCTTGCCAATCCCTGGTTTCATCAGCAATCTGTACCTTCAGTTTTTGCCTAATAGCAGCTTTAGTGTTTTTCTTACTGAGGCCTAATTGCTCCGCAACCTCCAGTGTACATTGTACTTCCTCCGCAGTTGTGCAAAGAGCCACACCCGGGTTCAGACCATCCCTTCTCGACTGAGAGGCATCGCTCTTATCAGTGGGTGCAACAAGAAATGAAGGCTCATCATCGAGAAGAGATTTCCCACATCCATCTTGGTAGCTAACCTTTCCTGTAGACAGACTTCCCGTTGATTTGAGGTGTTTAAGCTTTCTGGACTTCTCAATCCGTTTAGAGCCGGCTCGTCTAGTGTTCCCAACCCGCGAGGCTTTGTCACCATCAATCCTCATTCGCGTGAAGGTCATCTCCTCAGAGGAGGCTTGTGGATCGATTGGAAGATCTGGGTAATTTCCTGGGAGACAATTCGAGGGTAATTTTCGAGGGACCGGTTCCTGGTCCACAGTGACCAGAGCTGTTGGGGTAATGCCTGGGTCAGTAAAATTACTGATAGGCCCACTGCTGCTGGTTAAATTCCGTATATGTCCTTCCCCTTGCTGAGTGAGAATATGGGTTGCTCCATTAGGGGCTGACTGCATAGATAAAGCAGGCCGTGCTGACCGATAGGGAGCCCCCATTTCAAAATGAATGGAATGATTGCCTACCACTCGTGTCTGACCATGCCCCGTCCTCTGCTGCTGACAGCCGCCCTTAACCTCAGTCTCAAGAGTGCCTTCCTTGCTCCTACCAACCCCACTATGTCTATCAGCTGAAAGGTTGATTTTGGAAGGAGCGACAAGACTGTGGCAGCCTCCTGAAACAGAACCTTTTTCCCCTACCTCAGGTTCCTCAAGACTCGGATCCTTGACTTCTTTCAACTGAACCGGGTACTGTTTACCGTCAACCACCATCGTCAAGCTCTGTTGAATGTGCTCCTTGCTGGTGGTGATTATGTGCATAACCGCGCGCTCCAACTGAGTCCATGTCGTTGTGTTTGAATGTACTTGAACGACATATCCAAAAGGTTGCAGGATTTGTCTGAAAGCTCCTTCAAACCATGCATGTAGAGGCAATCCGCGTATCTCCACCCAACATAAACGGTGAAGATTGGTATCCTCAGGGCTCCAAGGATGCATGTCATAAAACTTCGTGTTCCAAAACTCTATATTGTATATGAGTTCATTCTGCATTTGTTCCACTGTCTCGAAAACAAGTAGTTTCTGGTGCAGCCCCATATCCGAGCAGGTGACATAGGATGGAAGCTCTAACGGAGACAATGTGGGTGTTCGAATAATACCAACCGCATACTTTTGTAATCGCAAAGAAAGCCCCGGATCAGAAGAGAGCTCAACCGGCTTGTCCCTTAGAATAGAAGTGGCCTGTACTGCAGCAACTTCTGCGTATGAGCGACCATCTGTCTCCTTCCAGGGCGGTGTTCCTGAGAGTGACCGTTTAGATGGTAGAACAGCTGCCTTGGGTCCTGGTGTCTTAGTTACAAGTAACGCCCGAGAAGCCCCTGTAGCCCCTGAACCTACTACATAACGGGCTACATTGATGTGTGACCAAGCATAACCACCGAGACGATTGTGCAGCCGGCGATGTCTAGCGTCTTCCTGTACCCCACACCGTACGAACTTCACAAAGCCAAAACGAAGACCCCTCTGTGAAAGCCTCCCTGGGATAAAAGCATCGGCCACCGGTTCTACTTCAGCAATGACCCGGAACAGTTTAGTGGAACTCCAACCTTCTGGGATACCTTCAACAAAATAGGAGATGTACCTATCCGGTTGAAATATCTGCATGGGTTTCCACTGCGGCTGAGTTTTACCTAAGGGAAAGGAGGCTTGAGTATTGGGTAAGGCATCTACTGCTGAGGGACCCGTAGTTCTGCCATGATCCTGTTGTATGGGGGAAGGTGTGGACAAACTGTGGGTTGGGGCGGGGTTGTTGACAGGATTAGAGAGCGGGGGGAGGGATATGTGTTTAGAGAGAGACAAATTTTTAGAAATTGCAGACTTGAAGAGAATTCATAGAACTAGCAGTGTTGTTCCTATTATTCTGTGCTGTGATCGGATGACCTTGATTAAATCTGTGTTAAATAGTCTACCTGTATATTACCTGACTTTTTTTCAGATGCCAGCGGGTGTCCGGTTGGAAATGAAGAAATGGATGAGATGTTTCTTATGGGCTGGAAAGGTAGAGAACAGATGTATGTGTAAAGTTAGATGGTCGGTGGTGATTCGTGGGAAAGACCAAGGAGGCACTGGGATCGGAAATCTGATGTTGAGGAATCAGGCCCTGCTCACGAAATGGAGTGCCAGAATTGCCACAGATACTTGCTCTTTGTGGCAACAGGTGATCACTTACAAGTACAGGCCGCGATTAAGCCCAGCTGGATTAGAGTGTCGCAACAATGGAGGTTCTGCTATCTGGCGTGGCATAGTGCAAACCAGTAAATTGGTATTACCAACTGGAAAATGTATCTCTGACTTTTATCGTTGGAAATTGGGCAGAGGAAGCTCAATTGCGTTTTGGCAGGACAGCTGGTGCAACACTCGGCCATAATTGGATTTATTCCCCAGATTATATGAAATTTCTCTGCAGAAGGAGGGCTCAATTCTACGGTTTGGGGCACTGGTGGGACAGGAATGGGAGTGGCAACTGATCTGGAGGAGACATTTGTTTGTCTGGGAGGAGGAGGAAGCTAATCTCTTACTAACTCTGTTAAGAGGTCTTGCACCGAGTACAGTGCAGGAGGATGAACTCTTATGGGGAGACCAGCTGAAACCTTTTTCAGTGCGCAATTGCTACCAGATTATGGAGGAGAATCTGATCCAGCCCGGTGAGCCAAGTATACCTAATGTTTGGAGCAAGCAAGGTGCACCCAAATGACAAGCTTTTATTTGGCTTGCGTGTAGAGAGAAGATACATGCCAAACATCAGCTCATTCAATTTGGTATACTTCCTGGTTCAACAGGTGCATGTGATGCATGCGGTCTAGCAGAAACAGATTCCAATCATATTTTGCTGGACTGCCGGATAGCTTGGACTTGTTGGTCGCTTCTAGTCCATAAATGGGGTTTATGTTGGGTTCAGCTACGAAATATGAAAGAGTTATTTGTGCAGTGGGGAGGTTTACATGTACCAGTTCGTTGGCAAGGTTTGTGGTATGTGCTATTGTTTGCAGTTACCTGGAGCATATGGCTGGGCCGGAACCATCGAATTTTTCATAGTATAAGCTGCAGCGCGGAAGACTTATTCTATACTGGCATTCGTCATGGTTTTTGCTGGGAAAATTTTAATCTGCAGGCTGGCTGTCCGGATTGTTTGACGTTACTACCAACAAGGGATTTCAGCTCACTACGGCTTAATTAAACGGAATGGATCGTGAAAATTTTGGATGCTGTACATTAGCAATGGCAGGGGTATGCTGGGCGTTGCTGTTTATTCATGTGGGGCTTCTGTGGGTTTCAACTCCGGCCTTCAGCTGAGTCCGCTGCTCAATGGTTTCTCCTGGGGGCAGACTAATGTTACTGCAGATTGTCTTGACAGTTTGGAGGTTTTACTGTTGGTTTCCTTACTGGATATGCAGTGCTTTGGTGTTTTGAAAGTTACAGCTCTTGTAATTCAGTCATAGGATCTGTTTGTTTCATTCTATTCATTACGTTGGTACAATGCTCTATTGTCCAGTCTCTATGTATGCTTGTTACTTAATACTTCTTAATATACATATCGATTTTTCTTCAAAAAAAAAAAACCCAGCACTCCTGTGACAATGTCTCACTTTTAAATTGAATCTGTTATTTTCTCCTACTCTCTATGGGCTTATGACTTGCAGGGTCCTTGGGCTTGACAATAGTACTTTTTCCACCTGCCAGCACTTCTCTCGTTTCTCCTCTAGGAAACCTAGGTCACCCTGTGGGTTCTCATTGTTCTGTTCGAATGAGCCCTTGCGGCTCGAGGAAGCTGTTTGCTTGATTGGTGAAAAAGCGGTGTTGCAATATCTTGTGAGGCTCACTCCCTTTCCATCCTCTGACCTACCCTTACCCATGGGTGGTATGTCTTCGATAACCAAAACCCAAAAACTGGTGCCTTTCACATCCAGCCGAACTATTCCACCTCCCTTTTCATTCTGGCCATGTTGCACGCAAACCCGTGCAGCCTCCAAATTGTTTCGGTTAATGGTCTCAGAATGGATCTGCGCCACCATTCCAAAACATCGAGCTGTCCACCGGAGAACCTCTTCCTACCACACATGGAGTGGGACTCCAGAGATCCTGAGCCAGCAGGATTTGCCTCCCATCACATCCTCCTCACTCCGTGGATGAAATTCTGTAAATAAATCCTTCCAAAGATTTATGTTCACCAAGATCTCGTGGCACATTTCTTCATATGTCGGGAACGTGACAAGAATGGACTTATTGTCGAGTTTCCGAGCACAAAACTCATGCGAAATTTTATGTTTTTTAAACACTCCGTCTTTTGCTATACCAACAATACTTCTATTGAGTCATTCTCTATTCAGCTTCGGAATGGGGTCTTCAATGAAGACGGTGTGATCAGCCTCAACCCCTCCATTGTTCTTCCCCGCAACTATATTAGAGAAGGTCCATTTTCCCCTAAGAGGCATTCTCACCACTTCCAATCTATCCGCAGCACCTTTAGGGGTGTCCGCGTTCCATTTGACCTCAGTCCTTTTTTCAATGTTCGGCTTCTCTCTGTTCACGTATCTAGTACACTGAAAAGCAAAAAATGGCCTTCCAGTTTCAAACCATTGAGTTTCTGAACCAGGTCTGCTTCCTTCTCTCCTTGGTGGATAAAACGGGCAAATCCAAATCTTGACTTTCGGGCACTATGCTTCCCTGGGATATACACATCCACCACCGGCTCCCATTTATGTATGGCTTGGTTACAAGTTGTCCGGACTTCAACGATCGGGTATTTGGTTGACACAATACGATATGAATTTCTTTGTTGTTGAAGATGCCCTTGGGATCCCACGATTTACGAAGCATGTGTCGATCATCCTGTCCTCCTTTGCTCGAACTCCCTCGTCCACTAATGAAAACGCCTTGGTGTCTAGAGCTGACAGGTTGGAAGTGGCTAGGAAGTGGGGATACCTGATCAAATCTTCAAATAGACGAGGAATCTTAAAATTCTGGATATAACTGGACTCTCTCTTCCGTCATTGCCCTTTTCTCTAGTTCAGAAATCTGGAAATCTTCAGCAGTCTAAGCTAGAGTGTTTACCAGAATTTATAGGTCTAAGCTAGAGTGTTTACCTGCAGAGATAGGGCAGTTATCTAAGTTGAAATTGTTAGATTTGCCACATTAAGAACCCTGGAAGATACCCAAAACTAAAGTATCTTCTCACATCATCTATAGCAAAGGGGTTGTCACAGTTGCAGAACATGGCAGTGAGTGATTGCGTGAACCTGGAAAGTATTGTGGCAGAGGAAAGTGAAGCAAGTAATTCTATTTGCTTCAGTCAGCTATACTACTTATCACTTGAAGGTATGCCTCACCTGAAATGCTTTCATTCCAAGGTGGATGATCCGTTGGAACAAATCATTGCAGAGGATAGCCGGATGACTTCTCCTCATCAGACGTCCTTTTTTAATGCAAAGGTAAGTGCTTAAACTTGTTTTTTCTATGATAAATTGATCAAAAGTTCGAGTAAAAATTGCAGATGATAACATTCCAAAACATTCAATATTCTACCTCATTTTATGTTTCAGAATACCATCAAAGAAGGCAAGGCATGTGAGGTGAGACGAATGCTCTTTTTTCAAGTTTGGGAAAAATTTGTTCATTATGACAAGAGTGCTTGGGACTTTACTGGCTGCTTACAAGGTTGTGGCTGAGGAAATTGGAGAAGAAGCCTGTGATGAGTTGTGTGGTGGAGCCATGTCCCTTTTATTAATTGCTTGTCCCTTCTGAATCAACTTTAATTGGTAAGAGTTATGATGTGATTTTCTTTTAACAGGTTGTTTTAAATAGACTAGTTTTGGATTATTATTATTATGTTTGGGCTGCAAAAGCTTCAAGCAGAGTACTTTTTGAATAAGAATATCACCTGGCAGCTACTGCCTTGATAATACTGTAAAAGCTTCAAGCAGAGTACTCTTCGAATAAGCTTCAAGCAGAGTTCTCTGTGTTCTAAGATACTGGTCTTCTTCTACTCCCAGAAATGAAGGCTTTGATTTCTTCAAACAATATAAGAGAAAATCATACATTTTGAAAAGGCTATGGTGAAATTTGGTCTGGGTTTGTCTTTGTTTCCCAAGGTTTTGTCAATTGAGAAAGCAAAGGACAGAGTGCGGTCATTGTGCTTTTCTTCAGTTGTTAGTTTCCTCATTTGTCATTCTTGTGTTGCCCTACCTGAAAATGTCATCATAGTCTACGTGGTTGGCTTCCCTCCGTGGTGTGATTCAAAGCATCTCAGGATGCATGATCAACTCCAGAGCATCAGCATCCCACAGCTCAACAAGTGGAAGCCAAAGATCTGTTTTTGCAAGGATTTGGAAATGCATCAAACACTCATGAAACAAAAAAATCTTTATCATCAATGAAGTTTGGAGAATCTGTCCTTATAGCAGAGTTGGCTTTTTTAGCCAATCCTCAAAGGCCCAGGTTTTTAACTTTTTTTTAATTTTGGTTCAACGTCCAAATCTTGGATTATGCAGCTTATTTTGAATGCAAGAGCCTCTAACCTCGTTAATAGTAGTTCGTCCTCTGGGGTTTAATTCCCAACGTGGGTTTAGGCAGAGTAATCCTTTATCCTCCTTTCTCTTCCTTATATAGGGTTTCTCTTGTCTCTTCAAAACTGCAAAGACAAAGTGGTGCTTGTAACTCCAGACATTAGGGATTATATGACTTAGGAATCATCACATGACTCTCTATACGTCTTTTACACATCTTTACTGAAAACTTCTCCCCTTGAGTTCCCCATACCATCATGTCGCTTTTATCTCTCCTGGATAAGTTTCAGAAATCATGTCAAAGTAATTGTAAGCTCTCTTGCTCTTCCCAAACAAATAGATTTCTTCTCCACCAAAGTTGTCATGTCCAAGTCCAACCTACCATCTCTCCCATCTGTTGTAAATTACCTTGTTTGTAAATAGATTTCGACACCATAGATCATGCCAGAACTTAATAGTATTTACATCCCCAGTGTAGAAGCCAGAACTTAATAGTATTTCCAGAACTTAATGCCAGAAATTTATTAGTAAAATATTTACCAACCAGCCAAAAACAATCTGTCTCCGGTGTAGAAGCCGCTCTTGCTTTCAGTCCTTCGACTTTGGAAATGGCTTTTGATTACACCATAGGTCCAGAACTTAATAGCATTTCCATCCCCTATTTTCCATCTGAAATTTTTCTTAATAGATCAACTGCAGCTGGAATCTTCATTAAAATATATCATTTTTCAACTAATTGCCTACCGGCCAAAAACAATCTATCTCCGGTGTAGAAGCCGCTCTTGCTTTCGGTCCTTCGATTTTGGAAATAGCTTTTGATTACACCATAGGTCCAACCCGTGCAGCACCTTCGTTACCCTTTCAAGTACAATAGCAACGTCACCACATTGAGACAAAAGCTTGCGGAACGGGAAGATGAACAAGCACGTGTACAAAGTCGGATAGCCGAAGATGCATGAAAAGGGGCAGTGGCTGAGAAGGAAGTGGAGAAGTGGATTCGTCAGGTGTAAGATGTTAGACTTAGTCTATTAAAATCCCACTATATGTGGAACTCCTTGCTTATGAATAGGACCTTAAATCTTAGAAGTCAGTTAGCATAGACTCCTTATTTATCATATTCTGTACTTGCCCTGTAAGGCTATTTAATAGCCTACTATTTTTCCATCAACAGAGAGCATTTTTCTTCATTTGGTAGCGGAGCGAGGACAAGGGGTTTTGAATTTGAAGCAGCAATCTTCAAAATGTCTACAGAAAACTCCTTCGTGCAGCCAGTCATTCCAAAGTTTGATGGGCATTATTATCATTGGGCAATGCTTATGAAAACTTTTTGCGTTCAAAAGAGTAATGGGATTTGATAGAAAGTGGAATCCCTGCAATAGGAATAGGAGCGTCTGATGCACAAAAGAAGAGTATTGATGATCAGAAGGTAAAAGATTTGAAAGCGAAGAATTATCTATTCCAAGCATTATATCATTCAATCCTAGAAACGATTCTAAACAAGGATACGGCAAAAGACATTTGGGACTCAATGTAGCAAAAATATCAAGGAACAACTCGGGTCAAGCGTGCACAACTACAAGCACTTAGAAAAGAATTTGAAGTTCTTCACATGAAGGCAGGAGAATCTGTAAGTGAGTATTTTGGTCAAACACTCACAATAGCAAATAAGATGAAAGCAAAGGAGATGTTGCTGTTGTTGAAAAGATTTTAAGATCCATGACTTTCAAATTTGATTATGTGGTCTGTTCCATTGAGGAGTCTACAAAAATAGATACCTTGACCATTGATTTTTTTTTTAAAATGCTTCGATATGTATTAAAGGAAAACAGTATTACATAAGAGTAAGACAATGAAACATTGTCATAACTCAATAGACAAGGTGAAACTTCGAGATACCAAATCAAAAGTACAGCATCTAAAATTTTTCACCATCCATTCAAACTATGTAACTCGTAAGGAAATAAAATACCCGGAGGGCAGTAAAGCCAAACAATCGGGACAACCATCCTTTAGATTATGCTTGGCCTAGCAGAAACCGTGCCGAATGGCATTGTAGAACAAATCTTTCGCACTGCAAGTTACTCGCCGAAAGATTCGGGCATTTCGTCCCAACCAAATGCTCCATGTAAAAGCAAAAAGTAACACATACCATAGACCAAGCCATCGAGATGGAATGGAGAAGCCTTCCCACTGTATGAATAAGTCTGTCATGGGCCTTGGCTGTACCCAACTTAAACCCCATTTGTGGAATAAGAGCGACCAGCAATTCCAAGCCATTCTACAATCAAGTAAAATATGATTAGAGTCACCTTCCTCAAGGCCACACGCCTCACATACCCCTTCAGAAGCTGGTAGTATGCCAAGTCTAATGAGCTGAAATTTGGTATTGACCTTCTCCCTACAAGCAAGCCACACGAAAGCTTGCCATTTGGGTGCGCCCTGCTTTTGCCAGACATTTGGAATCATCAACTCACTTGATGGGACTGTGTTCACTTCCATTGTTTGGTAACAATTGCGCACTGACAAGGGTCTCATCTGTTCACCCCATAATAATTCATCCTCTTGCAAGGAAGTCGGAACAAAACCACTCAACAAGGCCAATAATCGGGTAACTTCCCCATCCTCCCATACAAATAAGCGTCTCCTCCATGTCATACGCCACTCCCAGACCTGTCCCACCATTGCCCCAAACCGGAGTATTGACCTCTCTTTCTCAAGAGAGATGTCATACAATCTAGGAAACAAAACCAATAAGGGCCGATTGCTACACCAGCTATCCTGCCAAAAAGCAATAGAATTACCTTGGCCCAATTTCCAGCGATGGAATTCAGAAATACACTGGCCATTTGACAGAAATGTTCTGCTGGTCTTCACTATCCCATGCCAGATAGCAGAAACATTACTCACCGCACACTCTAGACTACCATAACTTAATCGAGGTTGGTATTTCTGCATTATCACTTATTTCCACAATGAGCAAGTATCGGTGGCAATTCTGGCACACCACTTAGTAAGTAACGCCTGATTCCGCAACAGCAAGCACCCCAGTCCAGCACTCCCCTTGTCTTTTGCCCGAACCACCACAGACCAGCGTACTTTGCATAAACAATGAGTCTCTACTTGCCCAGCCCATAGAAAACGCCTCATCCATTTTTCCAATTCCTTTCGGACACTCACTGGCATCTGAAAGAAAGTCATATAGTATACTGGAAGGCTATTCAACACCGATTTAATCAAAGTAAATCTTCCTCCCAACGATAACAAGGAACCCTTCCAAGAGGCTAATTTACTTTTGAATCTATCCAACACCGTTTTCCACATACTTCTACGACTTGGGTTCGCTCCAAGGGGTACCCCAAGGTATGTAAATGGCATAACCTGCAGCCTACAATGGATCTTGGACGCCAAGGCCACCGCCTCGCCAGTGGGTACATTAATTCCGACTGAACCGGATTTAAAGAAATTAATCTTTAATCCGGACAATAACTCATAGCATCGCAGTATCCTTTGTAAGCTAATAATCTCCTGTTGATCTCCATGGCTAAAGAGGATAACATCATCTGCATACGGCAGATGCATTAGACGTAAACCGCCAATGTTAATGCCCTGAAATAACTGACTATCTGCTGCTCGAATCAACAGCCGTGACAGAACCTCTGCCGCGAGATTGAACAGTAAGGGTGAGAGCGGATCACCTTGGCGCAAACCTCGTCCCACAGAAAACTCAGCAGTTGGCGCCCCATTGATAAGAATGGCACAGAGAGCAGAAGAGACACAGCCCTGAATCCATTTCCGCCACTGCACCCTGAAGCCCATTTGTTCCATCACCTCAAGAAGGAAATCCCAATTAACAGAATCATATGCCTTCTGGAAATCTAATTTCAGACACCAACCTTTGTGATGGGACTTCTTCATGGTATGTAATATCTCATTGGCAACCATGATTGAATCGGCAATGTACCGTCCTTCCATAAAGCCAGTTTGGAAGGGAGAGATTAGCTGGTCCATCACTCGTTTAAGCCGCTTGGACAAAATCTTGGCGATGATTTTATACAAGCTATTCAGGAGACTAATAGGCCTGTACGAGTTGAAATCAGCAGCACCTGGTATCTTGGGGATCAACGTAATGAAGCTATTGTTTATCCTATGGGGTAGAACACCGATGGAATGAAATTCTTGCACCATCGCAGTAATATCCCTGCCGATTACTGACCATGCTTTCTTGATAAAGTGAAAGTTGAACCCATCTGGTCCAGGGGCTTTGTAACTGCAACAATCCCATACAACGCTCTTAATCTCATCCTCAAGGAAAGGGTCTTGTAACTGATCCGCCGCTGCAGGTGATAAACGGGGCAGATCTAGACTACCCAATCCCAACCATCGGTATCCATCATCTGCAAAGAACCGCTGGAAGTGGCTAACAGCAGCACTTTTTATATCCGCAGGCGTGATTAACTCCATGTCCTGAACTCAAATGGATCCAATGAAATTATATGCACGATGCACATTAGCACTAGCATGAAAAAACTTGCTGTTCTTATCCCCAAGCTTAAGCCATTGTTGTCTAGACTTCTGTCTCCACATCGCTTCTATCTTTTGTTTTAAATCTCATTTTTGCACCTATAACTCATGGTATCGGTTATTCAAAGCAGTCCCCGAAACCCTTCTAGTCTGGTCTAAGGAGTCAATCTCGGTAAAAAGTATTTTCAACCTGCCTTCCAATGCTCCGAAATGGGTTGTGTGCCAAACCTGTAATTTTTTCTTCAGAAATGCTAACTTCTTGACCACGCTGAAAACGCCGGGAAAACAAATCTCTGCCTCCCTCCAAAATACCATAACTAGATCATTCCAAAGACACACAATTCCCCCAGCACTCCCACGAGCATCAATAGCTTCCCATTTAAAATTGGTGCCATACCAAAATCTGGCCGCCAATCTTTCAGGGAAACTCTCCCTCTTTGTTTCACATAAAAACAATATACTCAACTGTTCCTTTAATATGAGAGCACAAACCTGATTCTCCTTCATCTTCCCCCGACACCCTCGTATATTCCATATAGCTAAATTAACCATTCAACTTCAGAACCCTGAACGAAAAGTCACCCATACTACACTATATAGTACAGTGAGCTTGCCACTCCTTTCCTTCCTCAACTATCTGTGCCTTCAGCTTTTGCCTGATTGTGGCTTTCGTGTTCTTTCTACTAAGTCCCAACTTGTCCACAATATCCATCTTCCGCTGCACCTCCGTTTCTACTGAACAACCATCCACTTCTGGAATCACGGAGCAAACTCGTGCCAACGAGCCTTCACCCTTGTCGGTATTCTCAGCAAGAAACGATGGGTCGTCCACCAATAAGGACGCACCACGTGTGTCGGGTTGACTGGTTCTCCCCGAAGAAAGACTCCACGTGGGTTTAATATGCTTGAGATTTTTATGCTTGCCAAGCCTGCGGTCGCCAGCCCTTCCCTTGATGCCTACCCTCGAGGTTTTATCACCTTCCCTCCTCATTCTGGTGAAAGCCATGACCTCAGATGATGATTGAAGGGCGGAATTCTCAGCTGTGTACTCACCTGGTACACACTCTGAAAGTGCCATACGATGAGCTTGTATCTGGCCCTCTGTAATCAATGCTTCAGGGGTAAGAGCAGGGGCAGTGAAATTAGTTAGGAGCCCACCACTACTCGTGAAATGACGTAAATGCCCTTCCACCTGCTGAGTTAGTGGGTGAGTCATACCCACTTGAGCATGCTGTGCTGGTGATATAAGCTGAGCTGGCTGGTGACGACCCCCAGCTCCAACGTAGGTGAGATTAGTGCCTGTCGCCATTACATCCTTCGGACATAATCCCTTTTTTTCTGCTGCAGGAATACTGTCCTTTCTCTTAACAATACTATTGGGTTTGTCAACTGATGGGTTGGGATTGGGACAACAAAGCTGTTGCACCCACCTGACACGGAGCCCTTCTCACCAACCTCGGGCTCCGTAAGCACTTTATCTTTGACTTCCAGGATCTGCACTGTGCATGACTTGCCATCTATCACCAGCTTCAGCCGTTTCTGAATTTCCAACGAGCTTGTTGTGACTATTTGCAGGATAGCACCAGCTAGAGAGCTTCAATTTGTAGTATTATGATGGACCTGAACCACAGAACCAATAGGCCTTATGATTTTCCTGAATGCTTCCTCAAACCAGACATTAAGAGGAAGACCAACAACCTTCACCCAACATAATCTGCTCATGCCAGTATCTTCTAAACTCCATGGGTGCAGATCATAAAACTTGACGTTCCAAAAGTCGGTATTGTTGGTAAGTTCATGCCTCATGTTCCTGCTGTTGCGAAGGTAAGGAGTTTCTGAAATGGACCCAAGTCTAGACATTCAACATTGGCTGGGAGACCTAACTGTTTGTTACAATTATCTCGAATAAGACCAACAACACTTCTTTGAAGGCGGTCCATGATCCCCCGATCTGAGGAAATCTCCACAAGTGTTTCCTCGGACTCAGACTGCTTCTGCATAGCTGTGGTTTCTGCATAAGTTCTTCCATCCCTCTCCCTCAGAGATGGATGACCTGTGACTATCCATTTTTGTTGCAACTCGGATTGCTCAGCCACTCATGCATTTGCAACAATCGGTATACGTCGAGCCCCTGCACCAGCTTCATAACGGGTCACATTGATGCGTGACCAAGCATGTCCACCTAGTCTTGAGTTCAGCCGTCGTTGCCTAGCTTCTTCCTGCACCCCGCATCTAACAAACTTGACAAAACCAAATCGTAATCTCCGTTTGGAGAGGCGTTCGGAGATGAACACATCCACCACAGGCTCCACGTCGGCTATCACTCGGAATAATTTGTTAGAATTCCATCCCTCCGGAATACCTTCAATGAAAAAAGAAATATACCTATCCGTTCTAAACACCTGTGCTGGTGTCCATTTGGACTGTTCATGCTCTAAGGTGGCAGGGGAGGGCGAACTTTGTAGGTCGGGAACGGAGGATGGAACCACGGTCCTACCATCCGCACGTTGGAGTTGAGAAGTTGTGTGGAAAGCTGGGTTTGGGATGGGGTTGGGATCGAGAGTAGAGAGAGGTTGGAGAACTGGGGAGGTGAGAGAAGGCATCTCCGTTATTTAGCTTGCTTGTCCATTGATGAATTACGAAGTAGCTTGCTTGTCCATGAACAATGCATGCATCCTCACACCAATGAGGAACATGCCTTGAAAGTGACTAATGGAGATCAATTAGGAGGAAGAGGTCGAGGTCGTGGAAGCTTCAGAGGAAGAGGACGTGGAAGAGGTAGGAAAAACTACAACAAAGGCATAGTGGAATGCTACAATTGTCACAAACTTGGGCATTTTCAATGGGAATGTCCAAGTAAGGAGGAAGTGGTAAACTATACAGAGACACTATAAGAGATTTTATTAATGGATTACACAGATAGGAACAATAAGAAAGATGGCAAAGAAGATATTTGGTTTCTTGATTCTGGCTGCAGCAATCATATGTGAGGTATAAAGAAATATTTTTCAGATCTTGATGAGAGCTTCAGAAATTCAGTAAAATTCGGCAACAACACAAGATTGGCTGTACTAGGAAAGGGTAACATAAGGCTGCAAGTGAATGAAATAACACAAATTATTACAGAAGTGTTCTATGTTCCAGAATTGACAAATAACTTGTTGAGCATTTGGCAATTGCGAGAACTGGGACTTACTGTTATGTTTCAGTATGGTAGGAGTAAAGTGTTCCATCAAGAGAAGGGTTTAATCATGGATACAAAGATGTCTGGGAATCGAATGTTCATACTTCAAGCAACATGTCAGCCTCTACCATCAGTGTGCTTCAACTCAATTATTGAGGATAAAGTGCAACTTTGGCATTGCAGATATGGACATTTGAGTTTCAATGGTTTAAAAACTCTAAAGAAAAAGGAAATGGTACCTGAACTAAGGTCTCCTTCAAGGCTGTGCAAGGATTGCTTAACGGGAAAAAAACAAAGAGGATCTTTTCCTAAGCAAAACACCTGGAGAGCTTCACAAGTGTTTCAGTTAATACATGCTGATATATGCAAACCAATCAAACCCATCTCCAACAGTAAGAAAATGTATTTGTTCACTTTAACTGATGACTATAGTATAAAAACGTGGGTTTTCTTTTTGACAGAAAAATCAGAAGCCTTTAATGTTTTCAAGAGGTTTAAAATCCATGTTGACAAGGAGATAACTGCATCAATTAAAGGACTGCGTACTGACCGTGGGGGTGAGTTCACATCACAAGAATTCAATAATTTTTGCGATAGTAATGGTATAAAGAGACAGCTAACAGCTCCATACACACCCCAACAAAATGGAGTCGCAGAGCAGAAAATAGAACCATTATAAATATGGTACGTTTCATGCTCTCAGAAAAAAAAATTCCTAAAAGTTTCTGGCCTAAAGCATTAAATTGGGCAATACATGTTTTGAATCGAAGTCCAATTTTAGCTGTCAAGAATAAAACACCAGAAGAAGCTTGGAGTGGAGTTAAGCCTTCAGTTGAGTATTTTAGAGATTTTGGGTGTATTTCTCAGGTTCATGTGCTTGATAGTAAAAGAGCAAAGCTGGATGATAAGAGTTCAACTTGTGTTCTGTTAGGAGTAAGTGAGGAATCATAGGCTTATCGACTTTATGATCTTATTTCACAAAGGATTATATTAAGTCGAGATGTCATCTTTGAAGAAAACAAAAGTTGGGATTGGGATGAGAAGCATAAAGAAGTAGTTATGTGTGATTTAGAATGGGAAGATCATGGAAAAGAGACAACTGAGATTATCGACAGCAAAGATAAACCAGAAATTAATGCAAATTGTGAAGAGGAAGATAATTCCTCCAGTATACTAGAGGAAACAAGCTTATCCAGTTCAGAAGAAAGAGGAGTAGAAAGCTACCAGTTTGGATGCAGGACTATGAAACAGGAGAAAGACTCTCAGAAGAAGAGAAAGCAGCTCAACTCGCTATGTTCACAATTGCAGCTGATCCCACTCGATTTGAAGATGCGGTAAAAAGTGAGAAATGGAGAAAAGCCATAGATGCAGAAATAGAAGCAATAAACAGGAACGACACGTGGGAATTGACAGAATTACCAGAAGGTGGAAAGATTGTTGGAGTGAAATGGGTATTGGTGAAGACATTATCCGGATGGTGCAGGAATTCCATTCCAGAGGAGAACTTCCAAGAGGAATTAACACTAGCTTCTTGACTTTAATTCCTAAGATACAGGGGGCTGCTGAATTTTCAGATTACAGACCTATTAGCCTAGTCAATGGTTTATACAAAATCATTGCAAAGCTCCTGACTTCCCGTCTTAAGCAGGTAATGGACAGACTAATCTCTCCATGGCAGACTGGTTTCATGCAGGGTAGGTCCATTGCGGACACAGTAATGGTGGCGAATGAGATTCTTCATTCTATGAAAAAGTCCAAACGGTGTGGCTGGTGTCTGAAACTGGACTTTCAGAAGGCTTACGACTCGATAGATCGGAATTTCATAGTGGAAGTGATGGAAAAGATGGGATTTGGGGAACAATGGCGCAAGTGGATACAGGCATGTTTTTCGAATGCTCGTTGTGCAGTACTGATTAACGGCGTACCAACTGAGGAATTTACTTTAGGGAGAGGTTTGCGCCAAGGAGACCCCCTCTCACCTCTCCTCTTCAATCTTGCAGCAGAGGTACTGTCATGTATGTTGAGTCGGGCTGCTGAATGCCAACTATTTCAGGGTATGAACATTGGCACCTTACAGCTGACACATCTCCAATACGCTGACGATATTATATTGTTCAGCACTGGTGATCAACAGAGCCTCCTCAACCTCCAAGGCATACTACGTTGCTATGAACTACTGTCAGGGCTCAAAGTTAATTTTTTCAAGTCAGGATTAGTAGGGATAAATGTTACATCCAGAGAGGCCGAGACCATGGCATCATCTCTTCATTGCAGATTACAGACACTACCATTTCAATACCTGGGCATACCACTCGGGGCCAATCCACGACGTCGTAGCACATGGGATACGGTGATGGCTCGCTTCAAAGGAAAGCTAGCCTCGTGGAAAGGTTCATTATTATCTTTGGGTGGCAGATTAACGTTGGTGAAAGCGGTGCTTAATAGCTTGCCTGTATACTATATGACATTTTTTCAGCTACCTGAGGGTGTCAGGAAAGACTTTGAAAAATGGACGAAGCGATTCTTATGGGCAGGAACAGCAGAGAAACGATGCATGTGCAAAGTGCGATGGTCAACGGTAAGCCGAACAATGGACAGCGGAGGTGCAGGCGTGGGCTGTTTAAAATTAAGGAACACCGCTTTGCTTACCAAGTGGAGTCATCGACTTGTCACTGATCCTGGTTCCTTATGGAGCAAGGTAATTTTACAGAAGTATAAACCTACTTTGAGTCCTGCGGGTTTTGTATGTGCTGAAAGGAATGTGTCGACTATATGGAAGGGAATTGTGAGGACTAGCAGATCGGCACTTCTAAATGGCAACTGCATATCCTCTTTGTTCCGCTGGAAATTAGGTGACGGCAGCTCAATTAATTTCTGGCATGATGTATGGTGTGGCTCAGAGCCATTACGTGTAGCTTTTCCAAGATTATATGCATTAGCCATGGTAAAGGAAGGTGTAGTGGCACAGTTCGGGGAGATGAATGGCACGGCCTGGCAGTGGCAATTCATTTGGCGGCGTGGTTTATTTATTTGGGAGGAAGAGGAAGTTGGACGACTGCTCCAGATACTGAATGGTGTCAGACCAAATCCAGTGGTGGATGACAGCTTGAGGTGGGGAGACAAACTGGAACTTTTCTCAGCCAAAGCCTGTTATCAGTCACTGGAGGCGAATGCTATGATAGATAATGAACGGATGATTCCAAATGTGTGGAGTAAAAAGGGCGCCCCCAAATGGCAAGTATTCATGTGGCTGGCGTGTAGGGAGAAGTTGTCAACGAAAGGCCACTTAACCAGACTAGGCATTCTACCAGCATCCGAACAATATTGTGATGCCTGCGGCTGTGTGGAAGGAGACTCCACTCATATCCTCTTGAACTGCAACAAGGCATGGTCTTGCTGGTCTTTGCTGATTCGGAATTGGGGTCTCACCTGGGTTCAGCCACCATCAATCGCAGATCTATTCGTGCAGTGGCAAGGTTTCCCAATCCCCTCTCGCTGGAGAGGACTATGGTATGTTTTATTATTCTCATGTGCTTGGAGTATCTGGTTGGCTAGGAACAATAAAATTTTTCGTGGAGAAGATACTTGTGCACGTGACATATACTATAATGGTATGCGCCATGGGTTCTATTGGGCAAAGACAAATCTACCGGATGTGGCTTTGGACAGTCTGGACGTACTGCCTTCAGGCGATTTTCTGTCATTACTAGCTAATTAGACTACAGGGCTGGAGCAACTAGCAGAAACCGATACCCATATTTGGCATCTGTAATTTGCATTATGTAATTGGGCGGGCACAATGCTTCTTTGTCCTGCACCTGTACTGATATCTACTATAATACAATTCGATATTATTCAAAAAAAAACAAGACCAAATTTTATGAAATTAGAGAAGTAGACAAATACAAGGCAAGTTTAGTGGTGAAGGGATATTCTCAGCAACAAAGGGTAGATTATACATAAGTATTTGCTCTTGTGGCAAGAAAAGAAACGATTCGTTTGGTAGTGGCCCTTGCAGCTCAAAGAGGATGGTTCATATAACAGTTAGATGTAAAGTCCGCATTTTTATATGGAGAGCTGAATGAAGAAGTGTTTGTTTCACAACCCTGTGGTTATGTGCAAAAGGGAAGTGAACAAAAGGTTTATAAGTTAAAAAGGCATTTTATGGGCTTAAGCAAGCTTCGCGTGCTTGGTACAGCCATATAGAAGCTCACTTCATGAAGGAAGGTTTTGAGAAATGTGATTATGAACACACTCTTTTTATCAAGGCGGGGAAAGAAGGTAAGATTTTGATTGTAAGTTTGTATGTTGATGATCTCAGTTTTACTAGAAATGATGATGTTTTGGTTTCTGAATTTAAGAGGTCTATGAAACATGAGTTTGCCATGACTGATCTTGGCAAAATGAGGTATTTTTTGGGTCTTGAAGTACTGCAGAAATCAACTGGTGTATTTATTAATCAAAAGAAATATGCATGGGAGGTGTTACAAAGATTTGGAATGGAGAAAAGCAACGTGACTCACAATCCAATTGTTCTAAGCTGCAAGCTAGTGAAGGATGAAAGAGGTGTTAAGATAGACAAAACTCTTCTTTTTTTTGAGGAATTCGTCGAGGTGTATTAAAATGAAAGCAATATTACATAGGAGTAGGACAATGAAACATTTTCATAACTCAATAGACAAGGTGAAACATCCAGATACCATAACTAAGATACCATATCTAAAATTTTCACCATCTATACAATCTATGCAACCCGTAAGGAAGTAAAATCCCCGGAAGGTAACAAATCCAAACTATCAGGGAAACCATCCTTAAGGTTAGTCTTTGCCCAGCAGAAGCCATGCCGAATGCCATTATAGAACAGGTCTTCCTCGTTGCTGTCTGCTCTCCGAAAGATTCTGCTGTTTCGACCCAACCAGATACTCCATGCGAACGCAAATAGTAAAGCATACCAGAGACCATGCCAGCGAAAGGGGATTGAGAAACCCTCCCACTATATGAATAAGTCCGCCATGGACCGCGGTTGTACCCAGCTTAATCCCCATTAGCGGAATAGTATCGACCAGCAAACCCAAGCCGTTCGACAATCAAGCAAAATATGATTGGAGTCACCTTCCTCAAGTCCACACGCCTCATAATTTCCTTCAGAATCCGGTAGAATGCCAAATTGAATGAGTTGGCTTTTGGCAGTTAATTTCTCCCTACATGCAAGCCACATGAATGCTTGCCATTTAGGGGCACACTGCTTGCGCCACACATTTGGGATCATCAGGTCACTTGAAGGTGCCGTGTTCTCTTCCAGTGATTGATAGCAATTACGAACTGAGAAAGGTCTCATCTGATTTCCCCACAATAATAGATCGTCTTGCATGGAATTCGGAGCAAAACCTCTCAGTATAACCATTAAGCGTTCAGCTTCCTCCTCCTCCCACACTATTAATCGTCTCCTCCAGGTCATACTCCACCCCCATTTATGTCCTACCATCGACCCAAACCTCAATATTGACCCCTCCTTGTCGAGGGATATATCATATAATCTAGGGAATAAAACCATTAAGGGACAATTACTGCACCATCTATCCTGCCAAAAAGAGATGGACTCGCCTTTCCCCAGTTTCCAGCGATGGAATTCTGAGAGATATTTTCCATTTGACAATGTTGATCTGCTTGTCTGCACAATCCCTTTCCAGATAGCAGAAACTTGGCTCACTGCTCACAATATACCTTCAGAGCTCAATTTGGGCCTGTATTTCTGCTCTATCACCTGTTTCCACAATGAGCAAGTATCATTTGCAATTCTGTAACTCCACTTTGTAAGTAGAGCCTTATTCCGTAACTTCAGACAACCAATTCCTGCTCCCCCCTTGTCTTTTGCTCTAACTGCCACTGACCAGCTCACTTTGCACATACATCTTTTGTTTACTTTCCCAGCCTATGAGAATCTCTTCATCCATTTCTCAAAATCCTGCCGTACACTCACTGGCATCTGTAAAAAGGTCATATAATACACTGGTAAACTATTTAACACTGATTTGATCAGTGTAATTTGCCCACAAAGTGATAGTAAAGAACCCTTCCAAGACGCTAGTCTACTTTTGAACCTATCCACCACCATTTTCCATGTACTTCTGCGGCGTGGATTTGCTCCAAGAGGCACCCCAAGGTATAGGAACGGCATAACCTACAGTCTGCAATGAATTCTAGACGCCAAGTTCACCGCCTCCCCATTGGACACATTGATTCCTACTAAACCTGATTTAAAGAAATTAATCTTTAATCCAGATAGTAACTCATAACAACGCAATATTCGCTGTAAGAGGAGGATCCCCTGCTGATCGCCATGGCTGAAAAGAATAACATCATCTGCATATTGCAGATGCATTAAATGCAGTCCTCCAACATTAATGCCCTGGAACAATTGACAATCTACCGCTCTAAAAAGCATCCGTGACAGAGCTTCCGCCGTTAAATTGAACAATAGTGGTGAGAGAGGATCGCCTTGTCGCAAACCTCTCCTCACATTAAATTCAGAGGTTGGCGCACCATTGATAAGAATTGCACAACGAGCAGAAGAGACACAACCCTGAATCCATCTCCTCCACTGGGCAGACAAGACTCATTTTAAACAAATTGATGGGAGTCTTATGTATCTCACAGTTACTCGGCCTGATATGATGTTTGTAGTGGGTCTTATCAGTAAATTTTTTTTTTGAAGAATTCATCGAGGTGTATTAAAATTGAAAGCAATATTACATAGGAGTTAGACAATAAAACATTGTCATAACTCAATAGACAAGGTGAAACTTGTAGATACCGTGTCTAAGGTACGAAATCTAAAATTTTCACCATCCATACAATCTATGCACCCAGTAAGGAAATAAAATCCCCGGAGGGCAACAAATCCAAACAATCGGGACAACCATCCTTCACGTTAGTCTTGGCTCAGCAGAAACCTTGCCGAATGCCATTGTAGAATAGGTCTTCCGCACTGCTGTTTACTTGCCGAAAGATTCTGCTGTTTTGGCCCAACCATATGCTCCATGCGAACGCAAACATTAAAACATACCAGAGACCGCGCCATCGAAATGGAATGGAGAAGCCTTCCCACTGTATGAATAAGTCCGCCATGGACCGCGGTTGTACCCAGCTTAATCCACATTTGCGGAATAAGAGCGACCAGGAAACCCAAGCCGTTCTACAGTCAAGCAAGATATGGTTGGAGTCGCCTTCCTCAAGGCCACACGCCTCACAATCTCCTTCAGAAGCCGATAGAATGGCAAATCTAATGAGCTGAAGTTTGGCATTTGTTTTCTCCCTACACGCAAGCCACATGAACGCTTGCCATTTGGGTGCACCCTGCTTGCGCCACACGTTTGGGATCATCAGCTCACGTGAATGGACCGTATTCTCTTCCAGTGTGTGGTAACAATTGCGAACTGAGAAGGGGCTCATCTGTTCTCCCCACAGTAGCAAATCGTCTTTCTTGGAAGTCGGAGCAAAGCCTCTCAGTAGGACCATTAAGCGTGCAGCTTCCTCCTCCTCCCACACAAATAATCGTCTCCTCCATGTCATACTCCACCCCCATTCATGTCCCAACAGTGACCCAAACCGCAATATTGATCCCTCCTTCTCGAGGGATATGTCATATAATCTTGGGAATAAAACCATTAAGGGGCAGTTACTGCACCAGCTATCCTGCCAAAACGCAATGGTATTACCTTTCCCCAGTTTCCAGCGGTGGAATTCTGAGATACACTTTCCATTTGACAATGTTGGTCTACTTTTCTGCACAATCCCTCTCCAGATAGCAGAACCTTGGCTCACTTCACACACTATACCAGCATAGCTCAATCTGGGCCTGTATTTTTACACTATCACCTGTTTCCACAATGAGCAGGTATCATTTGCAATGCTGGCACTCCACTTTGTAAGCAGAGCCTGATTCCATAACTGCAGACAACCAATTCCAGCACCCTCCTTGTCTTTTTCTCTGACTACCACAGACTAGCTCACTTTGCACATGCATCTTTTATCTAGTTTCCCAGCCTATAAGAAGCATTTCATCCATTTTTCGAAGTCCTGTCGTACACTCACTGGCATCTGAAAAAAAGTCATATAATACACTGGTAGACTATTTAACAATGATTTGATCAGTGTGATTTGCCTCCCCCAGCGACAGTAAAGAACCCTTCCAAGATGCTAGTTTACTTTTGAACCTATCCACCACCGTTTTCCACGTACTTCTGCGGCGTTGATTCGCTGCTAGGGGCACCCCAAGGTATATGAACGGCATAACCTGCAGCCTGCCCATTGGGTACGTTAATTCCTACTAAGCCTGATTTGAAGAAATTAATCTTCAACCCGGATAATAACTCATAGCATCTCAAGATCCTCTGTAAGATAATGATCCCCTGCTGATCTCTATGGCTAAAGAGAATAACGTCATCTGCATATTGCAGATGCGTTAAACGCAAACCTCCAGTAGTAATGCCCTGGAACAGTTGACAATCAACCACTCTAATAAACAGCCAGGATAGAACCTCCGCCGCTAGATTAAACAATAAAGGTGAGAGCGGATCACCTTGTCTCAAACCTCGCCCCACATTAAATTCAGCGGTTGGCGCGTCATTGATAAGAATTGCACAACGAGAAGAAGAGACACAACCCTGAATCCATCTCCTCCACTGAACACCAAAGCCCATCTGTTCCATCACCTCAAGTAGGAAAGCCCTATTTACAGAATCGTATGCCTTATGGAAGTCTAATTTCAGACACCAGCTTTTTGATTTGACTTCTTCATGGTGTGTAATATTTCATTGGCAACCATGATTGAATCAACAATGTGGCTTCCTTCCATAAAGCCTGTTTGAAAGGGAGAAATTAGCCGGTCCATCACTCTCTTAAGCTGTTTGGACAAAATCTTGGCGATGAGTTTATATAAGCTGTTGATCAGACTGATAGGCCTGTAAGAGTTGAAATCAGCTGCACCTGGTAGCTTGGGGATTAAGGTGATGAAGCTATTGTTTATCCCACGAGGTAGGGCGCCACTGGAATGAAATTCATGTACCATTGTGTTAATGTCCTCTCCGATCACTTGCCATGCTTTCTTAATAAAGTAGAAATTAAATCCATCTGGTCCTGGGGCCTTGTGACTGCCACAATCCCATACAGCGCTCTTGATCTCTTCCTCAAGGAACGGTTCTTGGAGCTGAGCCGCCTCTGCGGGTGATAGATGGGGCAAATCTAGACTACCCAATCCTAGCCATCTGATACCTTCATCCGCAAAGAGCCGTTGGAAGTGTCTTACTGCTTCAGTCTTTATTTCCTCTGGCTTGAAAAAATCCGTGCCATTTACTCTCATTGAGCCAATGAAATTATACGAGCGTCGTATATTAGCACAGGTCTGAAAAAAATTGTTGTTCTTATCCCCAAGCTTAAGCCATTGTTGTCGACTTCTGCCTCCACATAGCCTCAATCTTCTGCTTTAGATCCCATTTCTGAGCCTGTAAAGCTTGATACCTGTTATGCAAAGCTACCCCAGAACCTCTTCTGTTCTGATCCAATGAATCAATTTCAGCCAAAATTGTTTTCAATCTGGTTTCCAATGCTCCGAAATTTTCTGTATGCCAGACCTGCAATTTTTTCTTTAGAAACGCCAATTTCTTGACCACACTGAACGCACCAGGGAAACAACTTCCGGCCTCCCGCCAGAATCCTTCCACCATCTCTATGAAATGCTTGTCCTCCCACCATCGATCCCACAAGCGAAATGGCCTAAATTCCCCAAAAAAATAGTTTGCCTTCAATATCAATGGGACATGGTTTGAGAATCCTTTAGCTCCTGCGTATAACCTATGACGACTAAAATGCAAACACCAATTTGGAGAGGCCAAAACCCTGTCAATTCGGGAGGCACTCTGGGAATTAAACCATGTATACTCTTTACCAAGGAGTGGCAGATCAATCAGGCCATTTCTATTGATAAAATGCAGAAAGCGAGAAACTGCAGCATTATTAAAAGAGTTTCCAAGCTGCTCTTCAGCAGTGACAGATTCATTGAAATCGCCTAAGATAATCCAGGGCGCGATATCCGTAGACTTCCTCCTTTGCAGCTCTTCACAAAGCACTCTTTGTTCAGCCACTAAATTAGGCGCATGTAGCCCGACGCAAACGAAATTGAACCCTATATCCCATACCCGCATCTCCAATAGCACCCACCTCTCAAATTTTTCTACACCAAGAGTCTGCACCTTCAAATCATCCCAAAGGCACACGATTCCACCAGCACTCCCACGTGCATCAATAGCTTCCCATTTAATATTGTTTCCAGACCATAATCTGCCAGTCAACCTCTTAGAGAAACTGTCCCTCTTTGTCTCACATAAAAGCAAGATACTCAGCTGTTTCTTAAATATAAGATTACGAATCTAAGTCTCCTTCATCTTCCCACGACACCCTCTGATATTCCACATTGCCAAATTAACCATCCAAAAGCAAAACCCTTTGCAAATAGGTACCAACACTATACTATGTAGTGCAGTGAGCTTGCCACTCCTTTCCTTCCTCAACTATCCTTGCCTTCACCTTTTGCCTGATTGCTGCTTTCATGTTCTTTCGACTAAGTCCCAGCGCGTCCACAATATCCAAAGACCTCTGTGCCTCCATTTCCACTGGACACCAATCAGATTCTGTATTCACAGAGCAGACCCATTCCGAGACACCATCTCCTTTGTCTGTATGATCAACAAGAAAAGAGGGATCTTCCACCAATTGGAACACACCGCACCTTATTGTTTGCTAGGTCTCCCCAATGAAAGACTCCCAGTGGGTTTAAGATGCTTGAGCTTTTTTATCTTACCAAGCCTGCGATCAACAGCCCGCCCCTTGGATCCTACCCTCGATGCTTTAGTACCTTCCTTCCTCATGGATTTGCAGGCTGAAATGAACACATCACCTACAGGCTCGATGTCAGCTATCTCTTTGAAGAGCCTAATGGAATTCCAGCCCTCTGGTATACCTTCAATGAAATATGAGATATATCGTTCCTCACTAAACATTTTTTCTGGTATCCATTTGGAATGTGCAGGTCCTAACGTGACAGGGGTGTCCAAACGACGCAAGTTGAATGCTGATGATGGTCCCACGTTCCTACCACCAGCAAGTTTGAGTTGAGAGGTTGGGTTGGAGGCTGAATTTGGTGTGGTGTTTGGGTTGGGATTAGAGAGAGGTGGGAGAGTTGGGGAGATGAGAGAAGTCATCTGGAAAATCCTACTAAGCTTCATCTACAAACAGCAAAAAGAGTGCTAAGATATTTAAAGGGCACCCTTGATTTTGGAATTTTCTATAAGAAGGGAGGAAATAGTGACCTTATTGCATACACAGATAGCGATTATGCAGGTGATTTGGAAGGTCAGAAAAGCACTTCAGGTTATGTTTTTTTGATAAGTTCAGCTGCTATATCTTGGCAATAAAAAAAGCAACCAGTTGTAAGCTTGTCAACTACTGAGGCTGAATTCATTGCTGCTGCTTCATGTGCATGTCAAGCAGTATGGTTTAAAAGAATGTTGGATAAACTTAGTTTAAATCAAGGTCAAACAACTGTCATTCAATGTAATAGTAGTTCTGCAATCAAATTGTCAAAGAATCTAGTTTTGCATGGTCTAAGCAAACATATAGATGTGCGCTTTCATTTCCTGAGAGAACTATCAAAAGCTGGTGTTGTTGAGTTAGTATATTGCAACACACAAGACCAGTTAGCTGACGTGATGACCAAGCCTTTAAAGTTGAATGTCTTCATAAAACTGAGAGTTTTATTAGGAGTTTGTTTTGAATCTGATATAAACTGATGCTTTAAGGCATTCAGTTTAAGGGAGGAAATGTTAGAGTTTACTTAGTCTAATAAAATCCCACTATATGTGGAACTCCTTGCTTATGAATATGACTTTAAATCTTAGAAATCAGTTAGCATAGACTCCATATTTATCATATTCTCTACTTGCTCTGTAAGGCTATTTAATAGCCTATTATTTTTCCATCAACAGAGAGCGTTTTTCTTCCTCCCCATATTTTAGTTTTTTCACAAGAGATTACTCATAGATTGAGAGCGAAAATTGGTGAAGAGGAACAACTGTTAAACTATGAATGTTATATTTGATTATATTGTTAGAAATTTAAATGAATAATATTATTATTCGGAAGATTCTATTATATTTTTCTAGATTATTTAGTTGATATGTTAGGATATTATCTAGACATGAATGAGAGGCACGTATACTCCCAAATACAATATCTTCTCTATTCGATTTATATGTTTTTATACAGTTTCGTTTTATAACCTCATGTCCTCTTTATAAACCAACAACATTGGTAACAGAACAAATTTTTTGAGGGACCTGTAAGATTGGAGAGTGATTTCAGTCCATATGATTTTGGAGATATTAGTTATTTTGATGGGCACAATTATCGCGCATGGATTATTCGAATTATGGTTCGGTGGGCTGTTCGAATTATGGTTCGGTCAATACGATTTTGGAGATATTATTTATTATTAGAAATTTTTTATAATTTATCATTCATGATTGGAAATTATTAAGGTATTACTATGGGTGATTTTGGAATTTTAAGATCTTAAATTGGTCTATTGAGGGTATTAGAGGGTGTATGAATTTTCCCGAAATTTTTGAAGATGAATTTAATATTATCGTGATTTTTCTAAAAAATTTAAGGTATATGATTTTTAATAAATAATTTTATGACACTGATGGATGGTACTATTGATAAGAAATTTAGAAAATTTTTCTGGAGTTTTTAAAAAATAATATAGTATTTATTAGGAATTTTTGAAGATTTAGTAAATTAATAAATAATATTTAAAAATTTAATATTAATAAAATATTATTAAACTCAAAATGTGGTCACCTGTCGTTTTGAGCTAACGTAGATAGGGAAAGTCATTTTGATAGAAACTGTGAGACCCGGCCTGTAAGGGGTCTCTGTGTTACTCAATCCCACATTGGAAAGGAGTGTGGGAGGTTTTGGGCTTATACTTTTTTTGAAGAAATATCGAGATGTATTAAGGATTAAGTAATAATACAGGGGAGCTGGACAATGAAACATTGTACCAGCTCAATGAACCAAATGAAACTGACAAATCCTATGATGAGTTACAGAGTCTGAACTTTCCTACTCCAGAGAATCTACTTGAGTGATCATTTAATCCCTTCGCTGATCATTTCTTCTGCTCTATCAGCAACAGCTCTCTGCAGCAAATCAAGCTTATCACATCCCACGTCTCAGGCTTTAGACCCTTTCATTATTCTGAGCCTCTGTGTGGGGGTATCATATGTAACAAGAAGTATCTTTTGGGCCATGTGGTTAGAAGCCCAACTCAGCGTTGCAGTTATGATCCATCACGCGCATATACACGTCTTGGCTCGCTGGGCCGGAGTCCGGGGGCCAGGTCGTGACAAATGGTAGCGGAGCCGATCTCGCTCCCTCTTCCGAGTGAGCTTGGGCCGTGTTGTGTGTTCACGTTTGGGCCCACATTAGTTACGTTTGAGCTCCCCTCGTGAGGACACAAGGTCTATAAGGAGGGGAGATTGTGAGACCTAGCCCGTAGGGGGGGGTCTGTGTTATCCAATCCCACATCGGAAAGGAGTAGGGAGGTCTTGAGCTTATATGTGTTGTGTGGTGGTATCATATATAACAAGAAGCATCTTTTGGACTATGTGGTTAGAAGCCCAACTCAGTGTTGCAATTGTAATCCATCACGCGCACATACACGTCCCGGCCCGCTGGGCGAGGGTCTGCTCTGCCCATTGGGCCGGATCGTGACAGAAACAACATTGTTTCTTCAAAATTTTTATACGACGTAGTTTCATCCTATAACTTGTTGCTTTCACAAGAGTACCAAGGCAATGAAAGAATCAAGACCATAAAAATTCTCAATTTAATTAGATAATTTGAGATGATGAAAATGAAGAAGTTAGAAACAATCAAAGAATATTCAGACATGTTATTGAGTATTGTCAACAAAATAAGGTTTCTAAGTAAGAATTTTCTTGATGAAAGAATTGTCCAAAATATTTGATTGCTAAATATGAAAGCCCTAAGACATAAAAAAATATAATAATGATAATAATACTCATTATCCTTATTGCAAGAAATCAAATCATCAATTACAGAAGTGTTGGTAGAGGTCCGATATAAAATAAAAAAATATTGAGGTATGGGACACATTGAAAAAAATATTTAGATCCTATATTCTAAAACAGCAAAAACACATCTGGAAGAAAAAAATGATGATATACTTCTTTAGAAACATATGAAGAAATATATAAAAATTTACCAAGTTAGAAATATGCTAACATTATAACAAGGAGGAGTATTAGAATATGTTATTAGTATTTGATTATATAATTAGAAATTTGAATAAATAATATTATTGTTCTTTGATCAGAGTAGATTATATTATATTTTTATAAATTATTTAATTAATAGATTAAAAGATATTATTTATTTAAAAAATAAATAAATATTCTTAAAAGTTAAAAAACCAATCTTCCTGAATATTTAATAATATCCAAACCAAACGAGCCTGAACTATATATATCGAAATTCTACTTAGCATTGATGAAAATTGGTTCAAATTGGTGTTTTCGTTAGTATTGTTGGTCATCTTTATCTTTAGAATATAATAATGATAATATTATATTTGTTATTCCATACATTTTTATATACATTCGGATCCGTATATCGAGAATATATATATTATATTTGTAAATGAAGCATCGTAACAATTATTCCTATGAAATCAAATTTATCGAGAGGTATTGGATTGATGGATTAGATTTTTAGATGTAATTGGGTTAATGTAGGAAAGATGAGTTACCAGTACATGGGACCTCAAAGAGGATTGTTGGCCTTCCTTATTCAAAGTCTCACTCTACAGGTGAACCTTTGCCGACTGATTTAATCTTCAACTTTACAACGTCAAACAGGCTTAAATTTTGTACATGTATTTAGGGATTCTTCTATGATCGTATAAACGCAAATCTTTAATGTACTTTGAGAACATCAAATCTTTTGATTACAACAAAATTTTTCCTCCAATCTGGTTGATTTTGATTCTGATTGTAGTTACACCAAGAGTCAGGATCATTATGGGTTCTGAATCAGATTTATCTATAATGAAGGATGCTGCTAGAATTTTGACTATGTTTGACGTGCCTCATGAGGTTTCCTTCTTATAATTTTCCATTCTTCTCTTGAATTCATTTGGATTAGTTCTTTCTTATTTACCCATTTTATGCATACCATTCAAAACTAATGGTAATATTTCAGGTGAAAATTGTATCAGCACACCAAACTCCTGAAATGATGTTTTATTATGCTTCGAAACCAGGGCTTTCAGATCATCAATGCTGGTGCTGGTGGTGCAGCCCACCTTCCAGGTTAGTTACTAGCATTCGAGGCTTCACATATGATCCTATTCCCATCGTCAACTTTTCATTTAATTACTATTTAGTTTACCTTGCAGGAATGGTTGCTGCAGTGACACCATTACCTGTAATTGGTGTCCCTATACGTAGTTCTTCTCTGGATGAATGGATACCTCTTGTCAACTGTCCAGGTATGATCATTTATATAAGATGTCTCTCTCTGCCAGCCCTTCCCTTGGTGCCTACCCTCGAGGCTTTATCACCTTCCCTCCTCATTCTGGTGAAAGCCATGACCTCAGATGATGATTGAAGGGCGGAATTCTCAGCTGTGTACTCACCTGGTACACACTCTGAAAGTGCCTTGTGATGAGCTTGTATCTGGCCCTCTGTAATCAATGCTTCAGGGTAAGAGCAGGGGCAGTGAAATTACTTAGAAGCCAACCACTACTTGTGAAATGATGGGCAGAGGGTTGAGACAAGGCTACCCCTTATCTCCACTATTGTTTAATCTAGTGGCGGAAGTTCTGTCCCGCATGATTGGTGTTGCAGCGGAGTGTCACTTGTTCCACGGAATAAGTGTTGGGAGCTTACGGCTAACACACTAGCAATACGCGGACGATGTTATCCTCTTCAGTCAGGGTGACCAGCAGGGATTATTCGTTTTAAAACGAATATTGCGCTGTTTTGAGTTATTGTCAGGATTAAAGATTAACTTCTTTAAATCCAGTTTGGTAGGACTCAATGTGCCTGTTTAGGAGGCTAGGGAAATGGCGGCTACACTTCATTGCCGGTTACAGACCTTGCCATTCCAATATCTAGGGGTGCCTCTCGGGGCCAATCCAAGAAGGCAAAGTACATGGTCTACGGTGCTTACGCGATTCAAAAGCAAACTGGCTTCCTGGAAGAGTTCCCTACTATCTTTGGGGGGCCAGCTCACTTTGCTGAAGTCCGTGTTGAATAGCATACCGGTCTATTATATGACCTTTTTTCGGATGCCTGTGGGAGTGCGAAAGGAATTTGAGAAATGGATGCGGCGTTTTCTATGGGTTGGGAAGGTGGATAAGCGATGTCTGTGCAAGGTGAGCTGGTCGGTGGCAGGGAGGACGTAAGATAGGGGTGGTGCTGGACTGGGATGTTTGAAGAAGCGGAATGATGCTATGCTGATGAGGTGGAGTTACAAATTGGCTACAGATACCTGTTCATTGTGGAGTCAGGTCATACACCAGAAATATCGACCCGTATTGCGATATGAAGGCATTGTCAGTCCTATAAACGATGCCTCAGCCATATGGAGAGGAATTGTGTGAACGAGCAATTCAACTTTGCCAAATGGTCAGTGTCTCTCAGCTTTTTACCATTGGAGATTGGGAAAAGGGGATTCCATTGCATTTTGGTATGATGTTTGGTGCAGTTCGGTGCCTCTAAAGATATTATTCCCTCGCCTATATGAGTTATCATTGGATAAGGAGGGGCGAGTGTGGCGGTTTGGGACAATGGTTGGATCGGTTTGGAGGTGGACTTTTCTTTGGCGGAGACGAATTTTTGTGTGGGAGGAAGCTGAAGCCGGGCGTCTAATGTCCATGTTGGATGGACGCATACCATCACCTGTAGATGATGACATGTTATTGTGGGGATCTCATTCGACTTCTTTTTCAGTTCGCCATTGTTACGCTTCACTGGCTGAGTGTTTGGTTTCACCCAATGAGAAGCAAATCCCAAATGTCTGGAGCAAGCAAGGAGCACCTAAATGGCAAGCATTCATGTGGCTGGCGTGCAGGGAGAAGCTCAATGCTAAAGGATACCTAAGAAGACTTGGTCTTCTTCCTGAGTTAGATAGAAATTGTGACGCCTGTTGACTTGTAGAAGGGGATTCTAATCATATTTTGCTTGATTGTAGGAAGGCATGGACAGTTTGGTCGCTTCTGTTCAAACGATGGGGTTTAGTTTGGGTACAACCACGGTCTATTGTAGATTTATTTGTGCATTGGGATGGCTATCCAATTCCCCGACGATGGAAACAATTGTGGTATGTCTTGTTATTCTCTCTTGCGTGGAGTATTTGGCTTGGCAGAAATCATAGGATTTTCAGGAACGAAGACAATAGTGTTAATGATATGTTTTATAATGGCTTGCGCCATGGCTTTTGTTGGGAAAAGACTAAACTGCAGGATGTATGCATGGACAGTCTGGATTTGCTAGCTTCAGGAGATTTCGTTTCTTTGCTGGGTCCATAGACTGTATAGTGAATGTAAGGGTTAGATACAGCCACAGATGTATGGTATCTGCCAATTCCATTTTGTTTATTGAGGGGGTACAATGTTTCATTGTCCCTCTAACATATATTATCTGTTAACACTCTTAATACATATCGAACTTTTCTCAAAAAAAAAGCACCTGGGTGATTATGGTTATGAGCAACGCACAATGGAGGAAATTAAAGAAGAAACGAAACACACAGTAGAAGAGCAGAGAAGATGAGAGAGAGATGATTATAATTATGAGCAGTGGACAATAAAGGAAACTAAAGTAGATTAGAAAATGAGAGAATATATGATTATGAGATTCTGCATGCAACAGAAGAAAATAATGTTAATTCTTTTGAGAAGGCATACGAATATTTAAAAGCATTCTTCGTTCTTTTTCTTTTGAGAAAGCACAATATTCTCTCCATTAAATTAGAAACCAAGTTGCATGATGCAAGTAATGAACTCTTTGGATACTAGGACTATAATAAACTACTAATTAAGTAAAAGACATTCAGAGAAAGAAATCTTATATAAATGATCATACCTGGACAGTTGACAAGAGGCTATCCATTTCATCTAGAAGAGAACTACGTATAGGGACACCAATTACAGGTAATGGTGTCACTGCAGCTACCATTCCTGCAAGGTAAACTAAATAGTAATTAAATGCAAAGTTGACGATGGGAATAAGATCATATGTGAAGCCTCAAATGCTAGTAAGTAGCTTGGTAAGTGGGCTGCGCCACCAGCACCAGCAATGATGACCTGAATACCCCGGTCTCGAGCACATGAAGCATAAGAAAACATCATTTCAGGAGTTTGGTGTGCTGATACAATTTTCACCTGCAACATTACCATCAGGTTTTGAATGGTATGCATAAAATGGGAAAAAAAGAAAGAACTAATCCAAACGAATTCAAGAGAAGAATGGGAAATTAGTAAAATAAAACCTCATGAGGCACGCCAAACATGGTCAAAATTCTAGCAGCATCCTTCATTATAGGAAGATCTGAATCAGAACCCATAATGATCTCGACTCTTGGTGTAACTACATAGCAGAATCAAAATACATCAACCTAAATTGAAGGATAAACTTTGTCATAATAAAAAGAATTTGATGTTCTCAAAGTACACTAAATTTGTCTAATTAATCGTCAACAGTTAATAAGCATTTATACCATCATAAGCTAAGCCATGTTTAAACAGAAGAATCCTTATAACAAAAATGGACACTAAACTTAAGTCTGTTTTACGTGTTGTAAAGTTGTATAGTTATAAAACATTCATATAGAAAATAAAAGGAACATAAGATTAAATCATCCGGTAGAAGTTCAAGTGTAGACTGAGACTCTAAACCTTCGTCTTCTATACCCATAGAAGGGCCAGCAATTGTTAGATGACCCATTTTTTGTTGCTTTCGCATTTCTGCAGAAAACATGAGAGGATAGGAAAATAAAGGGGAGAGCTAAAAAGGGTAAAATGAGGGGAAAAGTGTAAGTTAAGCAAAACAAACCTGATTTATCATACCAACGAATGGTGACTCCTTGGATATCGTCCCTTGTGTCTTCTTGATACGGGCTCATTCTGTAAGTCGTATGGTGCACAAGATAAAACTGTCAGATCAGATAGATACATAAATATGCGAGCATTTCTGTGCTATAAACACATCCAGAAGACTGCCTGCGACCTTGACTTCCTAATTTGAGCCATAATAAGAGATACATGCACATATACAGAAAGAGAAGAGGGATCAAACCTTGCAATTAGGTCAGAATTGCCAACACCTGCCGCTCTAACTCCTAGCAAGCCTGCATTTGTGGTATTTTCTATTGCAACACCTGCAACAGGAACTCCCCTCGGCATCTAGGTGATATACGAAGATATTCATAAAATACATTAGGGTCAGACCAATGAACCAAACATACATCAGAGAAAACATAAGTGGAATGATGTAAATTCAAATATGTGACTAAATCAACTCTACGGATATTAGGAACTCCCCTCGGCATCTAGGTGATGATACGAAGAAATAGGTTTTAAGGTGAAACTACGTTGTATAAAAATTTTGAAGAAACAATGCTATTTCTGTCACGACCTGGCCCCCGGACCCTCGGCCCAGCGGGCCAGGACGTGTATGTCAGCATGATGGATCACAACTGCAAAGCTGAGTTGGGCTTCTAACCACATGGCCCAAAAGATGCTTCTTGTTATATATGATACCACCACACAACACTTATAAGCCCAAGACCTCCCCCACTCCTTTCCGATGTGGGATTGGATAACACAGACTCTCTACGGACAGGGTCTCACAATCTCCCTTCCTTATAGACCTCGTGTCCTAACGAGGGGAGTTCAAATGTAACTGATGTGGGCTCAAACTCACGGGCTCAAATGTGAAAACACAACACGGCCTAGGCCCACTTGGAAGAGGGAGGAAAATCGGCTCCGCTACCATTTGTTATGACCCGGCCCAGCGGAACAGGACGTGTATGTGCCTGTGATGGATCACAACTGCAATGCTAAGTTGGGCTTTTAACTATATGGCCCCAAAAATACTTGTTGTTATATATGATACCATCACAACACATATAAGCCCAAGACCTCCCTCACTCCTTTTCGATGTGGGATTAAATAAAACAGAAACCCCCTAGGGGCTGTTTCACGACTCAGCCCCTGGACCCTCGGCCCAGTGGGGCAGGATGTGTATGTGCGTATGATGGATCACAACTGCAACGCTGAATCGGGCTTCTAACCACATTGCCCAAAAGATGCATCTTGTTACAAATGATACCATCACATAACACATATAATCCCAATACCTCGCTCACTCCTTTCCGATGTGGGATTGGATAAAACAGACACCCCCTAAGGGCTGTCATGACCTAGCCTCTGAACCCTTGGCCCAGTAGGGCAGGATGTGTATGTGCACGTGATGGATCACAACTGCAACGCTGAATCGGGCTTCTAACCACATTGCCCGAAAGATGCATCTTGTTACAAATGATACCATCACATAACACCTATAAGCCCAAGAACTCCCTTACTCCTTTTCCGATGTGGGATTGGGTAACCTACCCCCCTACGGGCTGGGTCTCACAATCTCCCCTCTTTATAGACCTCGTGTCCTCACAAGGGGAGCTCAAACGTATTGACGTGGACCCAAACTAGCGAGCCCAAACGTGAACACACAACACGGCCCAAACCCACTCGGAAGAGGGAACGAGATCGGCTGCACTACCATTTGTCACGACCCGGTCTCCGGCCCAACGGGCCAAGACTTGTATATGCGCGTGATGGATCACAACTACAATGCTGAGTTGGGATTCTAACCACATGACCTAAAAGATACTTTTTGTTACATATGATACCACCACACAACAAATATAAGCTCAAAACCTCCCCTACTCCTTTTCGATGTGGGATTGGGTAACACAAATCCCCTACAAGCTGGTCTCGTAGTTTCTATCAAAATAACTTTCCCTAATGGCTCAAGTTGGGTGATAAAAACAGTAAGTTCTTCCACTCAAGTGCTTCCCTACGGCGTTGTTATAATTTCATTGGAGCAGTAAATGTCAATGGCGTGGAGATAATTGAACCATCTGAGATCAAGGCTGCTGCGCTCACACATTTTCAGCAGCTTTTTGAGGGGGAGACAGTTCGCTGGTTAGAAATGGGAAGTCTTGACCTACCTCAGCTCTCATCCGCTGCAGCTGATAATCTGGAAGTACCTTTCCTCGATGAGGAAATACAGCAGGCGGTTGGGGCTTGTGGCAGCCACAAGGCCCCAGGTCCAGACGTTTTTAATTTTTATTTCCTAAAGAAAGCGTGGACCGTGATTGGCAAGGATATTGTTACAGTGGTGAAGGAATTTCATTCTAGTGGAACTTTGCCTCGTGGGATCAACAATGGCTTCATTACTTTGATTCCCAAGACTCCAGGTGCCTCTGTTTTTAATTCCTATCGGCCTATCAGCCTTATCAACAGTTTGTACAAGATCATCGCCAAGATATTGTCCCAACGACTTAAGCAAGTGGCGGACCAGCTCATTTCTCCGTTCCAGACAGGTTTTATGGAAGGTCGCCATATTGCTGATTCGATCATGATCGCAAATGAATTGATCCACACTATGAAGCAATCAAAGCAGCGTGGATGGTGTCTCAAATTGGATTTTCAGAAGGCTTACGACTCGGTCGAATGGAATTTTCTATTTTGAGGTAATGACACAGATGGGTTTTGGTAATCGTTGGCGACAGTGGATCATGGACTGCATCTCCACAGCGCGGTGTGCAACACTGATTAATGGTGCGCCGTCAATAGAATTTGTAGTGGGCCAAGGCCTGCGTCAGGGCGATCCACTGTCGCCACTGTTGTTTAATTTAGTGGGGGAGGTCTTGTCCAGATTAATTGTTACAGCGGCTGAATGGCATTTGTTTCAGGGTATACAGGTTGGCACGTTACAGTTGAGGCATTTACAATATGCCGATGACGTTATACTTTTCAGTCAAGGACACAATCAGGGGCTCTTCAATCTAAAACGCTTGCTGAGATGTTATGAGCTGCTGTCTGGTTTGAAAATAAACTTTTTCAAATCCGGATTAATAGGGATTCATATACCTAATGGGGAGGTGGCACATATGGCGTCTATGCTTCAATGTCGGTTGCAGGTGCTGCCATTTCAGTATCTTGGGGTGCCTCTTGGAGCAAATCCTCGTCGGCATAGCACGTGGGTGATGGTAATTAACAGGTTCAAACGTAAGTTGGCTTCTTGGAAAGGCTCTATGTTGTCATAAAGGGGTCGGATTATATTGCTGAAATCGGTGCTAAATAGCTTACCAATTTACTACATGACTCTCTTTCAAATGCCAGCAGTAGTACGGAGGGATTTAGAGAAATGGATTAGACGTTTCCTCTGGGTTGGGAAAGTCGATCAGCGTTGTATGTGTAAAGTGAGCTGGTCGGTGGCAGTTACAGCGAAGGACAACGGGGGTGCAGGGTTGGGATGCCTGAAGTGGCGGAATGTAGCCTTGCTCATGAAGTGGAGCTATAGACTTGCCAACGACTCCTGTTCGTTGTGGAAACAGGTCATCATGCAGAAATACAGCCCCAGTCTGCGTGCTGGAGGGATAGTATGTGATGACAATCATGGTTCTGCTATTTGGAAAGGCATTGTCCAGACTAGCAGATCCATTTTGTCAAATGGAAAGTGCATCTCCGCATTTTATCGTTGGCAATTGGGTAGAGGAGACTCAATCGCTTTTTGGGATGATGTGTGATGCTGCATAACTCCTTTGAAGGAAGTTTTCCCGAGGTTATATGCGTTATTCTTGGACAAAGAAGGACCTGTCTTGCGGTTTGGTCACCTGGTAGGCACTGACTGGAGATGGAACCTAATCTGGAGGAGACGGCTTTTTGCATGGGAGGCAAACGAAGCTGACCGGCTATTGTCTCTGTTGGCACGCTACACTCCGAAGGCTATGGATGAAGACCGGTTATTATGGGGAGATCAACTGAGCCCCTTCTCGTCCCGCATCTGTTATCAATCACTGGAAGACATTTTTGTTATGCGAGGGAAGCGGCAAATCCAAAATGTATGGAGCAAGCAGGGAGCTCCCAAATGGCAAGCGTTCATGTGGTTAACGTGCAGGGAGAAGATTTCAACCAAAGGTCATCTGATACGTCTTGGCATTCTGCCCGCTAGCGAAGGTGCTTGTGTAGCCTGTGGATTTCCGGAGAGGGATTCAAATCATGCTTTACTCATCTGTCGGAAGGCCTGGGCAAACTGGTCCTTATTATTCAAACATTGGGTCTTAAGCTGGGTACAACCGTGCTCCTTGGCTGATCTGTTTATACAGTGGGATGGTTTCTTCATTCCTCTTCATTGGCAAAAGGTGTGGTATGTCTTGCTGTTTTCCTTTGCTTGGAGTATATGGTTGGGCAGAAATAACAGCATTTTCAGGAGAGAAGTTGCCAGCACGGATGACATGTTTCTTAATGGTTTGAGGCATGGTTTTTGTTGGGCTAAGTCGAATCTTAAGGATGTACATTTAGATAGCTTGGATCTGTTGCCAGTGGGAGATGTTCTTTCCTTGCTGGCCAGATAATTTGTCTAGCTTCTGAAATTTTCCGATACTATAATCACTTATAGTATCTGATAGTTTCATGTTTCCAAGTCCGTGGGTACAATGTTTCATTGTCCCACACCCTTGTATTACGGCTATTGCTATTAATACACTCGATGCATTTTCAAAAAAAAAGAAAAAAAAAGTAAGACATCATTTTGATCATAGCTTGAGTCATGCCACTCAAGTCTTTGAGCTAATTCATTGCGATTTATGGGGAAGATATCAGACAAAATCTATGACAGGTGCTCATTATTTTTTATACATTATTGACGATTACTCCCGTGCCACATGGGTGTTTTTATTACAAAATAAATATAATGTGGCTGACAAAAATATGATTTTTTGTCAAAATGGTTGAAACTCAATTTGGCACACAAGTAATGAGAGTTCGGACGGACAATGGAACCGAATTTATGAATCTAAATGATTATTTTATTGAAAGGGGTATTATGCATGAGGCATCAATTGCTTACACTCCTCAACAAAATGGAGGAGTAGAAAGGAAAAATCATCACATATTAGAAGTGACCAGAGCCTTGAGATTTGAAGCAAGACTTCATATAAAATTCTGGGGTGAGTGCATTCTTACAGAAACTTACTTGATAAATAGAACTCCAAGTTCAGTCCTTAAAGGAAAGACACCATATGAGTTACTCATCTCCAAACCACCTTCATACACACACCTGTGAGTCTTTGGATGTCTTTGTTATGCACATCGACATGATCAAATTTCAGAAAAATTCGATGTGCATGCTTCTCGTTGTATATTCCTTGGTTATCCACAAGAAAAGAAAGGGTGACAGGTGTACGATCTCTAAACTGGTAAAATATTTGTTTCAAGAAATGTTGTTTTTTATGAAACTTTATTTCCTTTCAAAGAGAAAGAAGCAGGTGGTCACGAGTCACAAAAGAAAGACTCTACTTCAGAAGAGAAGAATTCCTTGGACCAATCCATTCGTAATTCTTATTGCTTGCCAGCTGCAAGTGCATCATATGATAAGGATGATTTCCAAATAAATCATAGGAGAAATATATATGATGATTCGGAAGATAATGGCATGGAGAATAGCTGCTTTGAAGATGGCTTCTCTCACCTCCCAGAATCTCCCCCCTCTTTCCACCCCTCCTCCAACCCCGACTCCTAAACCAACACACATTTCCAACACACCCGCCGACCGTGTCGACCATGGCTTGCCATCCTTGCTTTCGCTACCCTATGCGACAGGATCCACTCCTCCCCTTTGGAAACCAGCTCAGGTGCTGACTACTGATAGGTACATTTCCTATTTCGTCGAAGGTATTCCAGATGGATGGCATGCAGGCAAGCTTTTCAAGGAAATTTCTGCCATTGAACCTGTTGTTAACGTCTTTATATCAGTACGAAAATCCAGGAGGGGATTACGTTTTGGTTTTATCAAATTTGTACGGTGTGGAGTCTAGGAAGTTACTAGACAACGGCGACTCAATTCCCTAATAGGTGGTAATACCTGGATGCGTTTCAATGTGGCGCGCTATGCTCTTCCCAGTCGTCAACGCAGTTCAATTCCTCCTGGTGACACCAGGCACAATACGACATATGAGAACCTTCCCATCCAGCCTGTTGCACCTACTCGGTTATTCAAGGAACGCGATAGCCGTACTTATGCGGAGGCCATAGCGGTGCCCGTTTCCTCCAATTCAGACTGCGATATGGTGGTACTTTCCCCTGATGCTGGAGCTCAGGCTAGGTTGCAGCGAAGCGCCGTTGGTACACTCCGAGTAGGTTGTTGTAAACAGCTTTGTTTCCCTTTGGGTGTGGAGTGCACTGATATGGGGGGACACCAGTATCTTATTACCTTTGCTTCTGCTGAGAAGATGACCATTGAACTCAACACTAACCTCAGTTTCTGGAATGGATTGTTCTTCAACATCCATCCTTGGAGTGAAGAGGATATGGGTAATAGAAGGCTTTGTTGGGTGCAGATAGTGGGACTACCTTTGAATGTCTGGTGTGAAGATGCTTTTCGGCAACTCCTTCTCCCTATCGGTTTGCTGGTTCAAGTACACAGTCAGACACTCAGCTGGGCTCGTCTTGATGCGGCTGTGTTACAGTTGGACACTGGTACCTTGAAGGAGATACATCATCAGGTTCAGCTTAAAGTTGCTGGTAAACTGTTCCTGGTTTGCATACAGGAAACGCAGGACACAGATGTGGCGGGGCCCGAGGTGGGTAAAAAAGCAACAGGATCTGGTGCCAGCAACAGTCTTCCTGTCCCCCTCAACCCCCCGAAAAGCAGCTCTGGAGAGAACAGGAATAGCATGTCTCCTGCAGGAAATGGGGGCTCTTGTCAGGAGCTTGTCCAAGAAGATACACGTGTGTGGGTAGGTGATGTGGCAAAAGTCCAGGAGGGAGTAGCGGGTCCAAGTGGGAAACTTAAGAAATTAGGACCGCATAAGACAAAAATGGTTTACAGACATCAATAGCTATAGTTTAATGAAGGGTTTTCCAGTTATTCCACACAAATGGGGGGTCCTTTAGCCATTTTACTGCACCTGCATTGTTCCATGGGAGAAAGAAGACGAGTGATGCTCCACAGGTCTTAGTTCCTCGTATGGCAGCCTCTGAATTGTTGCCTACAGATTCTGGAGAGGAGTCCAACACATTATTGCCTCTACAGGCTGATATGGTCTTTGCTAGGATGCGTAAGGAAAGCAATAAGGCCTCGCGTATGGGTGACAAAGGCGGAGCAGCAAACAGTAGAATGGGCAAACAGAAGAAACTTAAACATATCAAACCCACAAGCAGTTTGTCATCGGGAGGTAATAGTCAGATGGTGTTATTTTCGGCTCCACAGGTGGCAGAGGATCCTTCCTTTCTGGCAGCTACCCGCGACAGTAGTACTGGATTAGAAGAGAGGTTTCAGTCAAGGAGTGTGGTGCCCGACTCCTGTCCTGTTGATACAGAAGTCCAACAGACGTTGGAAATCATGGATACTTTGGGACTTCGCAAAAAACAAACGAAAGCAGTGATTCGTCAAAAGCTTAAGACAAGAATTGTTGAGGAAGACAAGGAGTGGCAAACTCACTGCACTTCGCTGGTGCAGTGAAGTAAGAAGTTTGCGGTAGGGGGTTTATTTTGCACATGATTAATTTTGCCATGTGGAATATTAGAGGGTGCCGAGGTAGGCTGAAACAGAACCAGATACGTTCTCTTATCAATAAAGAGAGGCTCAGTGTACTGATACTCTGTGAGACGAAAAGGGAGCGCTTCACTGATCACGTAGCAGGCAGTCTATGGCCTGGAACAAATGTTAAATGGATAGCTCTTGATGCGCAAGGCAGGGCTGGTGGCATTGTTTGTTTATGGGATGATACAAAAGTTCAGATTACTGGAGTGGAATTATTTGACCGGTGGATGTTATTGCAGATGTGTACTAGAGTCTCAGGTTTCAGCTTTGTTTGTGCTGGTTTACATGCTCCCAACACACAGGTTGAGCGACGAGCATTGTGGGCAGAAATCCAACAGAGGAAAGCACTGAATACAGCTCCATAGGTTATATTGGGTGATTTCAACGAGACAGTAAGTGAGGCAGAACGGATTGGCAGTAACTTCAATCGCACTGCAGCAAAGCGATTCCTCCAATTTGTATACGGGAGTGGTCTGATTGATATGCCCATTCTTGGTAAGGAATTTACATGGTTCACTGCACATTGTGCGTCTAGAATAGACAGGGTCTTAGCGTCCCCAACCTGGTGTCAACATTTTAGCCATCATAGGCTATATACCGGTGATAAAGGATTTTCGGACCATGTTCCCATCATCCTGAAAGATGATACTTTCTTTTGGGACTTCCGACCATTTAGATCGTGGGATGTATGGTGGGAAGATAGCCACTTTATTGAGGTGATACAGACTTTGTGGCAGGAGGCAGGTCAATGTTTTCCAAGTGATTTTAGGGTGGTCAAGAAGCTGGCTTTTCTAGAAAAGAAACTTGCAGTTTGGCACACTGATATGTATGGGGAGTTGGACAACAAGCTGCAGCAAATTCTGAATGAACTTGACTCCCTGGATCAGAATAGTCGAAGTTTGGGACCAGCGTTGACAGAGAGATACAATGTTTTGCAGGTACAGAAATGGGAACTAAAGAAGAAAATTGAGGCTATGTGGCGGCAGAAATCTAGACAACAATGGCTCAAGTTAGGTGACAAAAACAGCAAGTTCTTTCACTCTAGTGCTTCCATAAGGCTGTTTTAATTTCATTGGTGCAGTCAATGTCAATGGTGTGGAGATAATTGAACCCTCTGATATCAAAACTGCTGCACTCACACTCTTCCAGCAGATTTTCAAAGGGGATGCAGTTCGCTGGTTAGAACTGAGAAGTCTTCACCTACCCTGCCTTTCATCTACTACAGCTGATAATCTGGAAGTACCTTTCCTGGATGAGGAAATACAGCAGGCGGTTTGGGCTTGTGGCAGCCACAAGGCCCCAGGTCCAGATGGTTTTAATTTTTATTTCATCAAGAAAACGTGGTCAGTGATTGGCAAGGATATCGTTACAATGGTGAAGGAATTTTATTCCAGTGGAACTTTGCCTCGTGGGATAAACAATAGCTACATTACCTTGATTCCCAAAGTACCAGGTGCCTCTGATTTTAATTCCTACCGGCCTATAAGCCTTATCAATAGTTTGTACAAGATCATCGCAAAGATATTGTCCCAACGACTTAAGCTAGTGGTGGACCAACTTATTTCTCCATTCCAGACGGGCTTTATGGAAGGCCGATATATTGCTGATTCGATCATGATTGCCAATGAATTAATACACAATGAAGCAATCGAAATAGTGTGGATGGTGTCTCAAATTGGATTTTCAGAAGGCTTACGATTCGGTTGATTGGAATTTTCTCTTGGAGGTAATGACAAACATGGGTTTTGGCTCCCGTTGGCGTAAGTGGATCATGGCCTGCATCTCTACAGCGAGGTGTGCAATATTGATAAATGGTGCGCCAACGACAGAATTTGCAACGGGGCGAGGTCTATGTCAAGGTGACCCACTGTCGCCGTTGCTGTTTAATTTAGCCGGGGAGGTCTTGTCCAGATTAATTGTCACAGCGGCTGAAAGGCAACTAACGCATTTAAAATACGTTGATGACGTTATTCTATTTAGTAAAGGTGACAACCAGGGGCTTCTCAATCTTAAACGCTTGCTTAGGTGTTATGAGTTGCTGTCTGGTTTGAAGATAAATTTTTTCAAATCTGGACTAATAAGGATTCATGTGCCTAGAGGGGAAGTGGTACAGATGGCATCTATGCTTCAATGTCGGCTGGAGGTGCTGCCCTTCCTGTATCTTGGGGTGCCTCTTGGAGAAAATCCTCGTCGACATAGCACATGGGCGACAGTAATAAACAGGTTCAAACGTAAGTTGTCCTCTTGGAAAGGTTCTATGCTATCATTAGGGGGTCGGATTATATTGGTAAAATCGGTGTTAAATAGTTTACCAATTTATTATATGACCCTTTTCCAAATGCCAGTGGCTGTACGGAGGGATTTAGAGAAATGGATGAGACGTTTCCTTTGGGTGGGGAAAGTCGATCAACGTTGTATGTGTAAAGTGAGTTGGCAGGTAGCAGTTAGAGCGAAGATAAATGGGGGTGTAGGGCTGGGTTGTTTGCAGTGGCGAAATGTAGCTTTGCTCACGAAATGGAGCTATAAACTTGCCAGCGACTCCTATTCATTGTGGAAACAGGTTATCATGCAGAAATACAGTCCAACTCTGCGACCTGGTGGGATAGAATGTGCTGTCAGTCATGTTTCTGCACTTTGGAACGGTATTGTGAAGACTAGCAGATCTATTTTGCCAAATGGAAAGTGCATTTCCGCGTTCTATTGTTGGAAAATGGGCAACTGAGACACAATTGCATTCTGGGATGATGTGTGGTGCAGCCCAACTCCATTGAAGGAAGCATTCCCCAGACTATATGCGCTCTCATTGGATAAAGAGGGACCCATCTTGCGATTTGGCTATCTTGAAGGAAATAACTGGCGGTGGAACCTCATCTGGAGGAGACGGCTTTTCGTATGGGAGGAAAATGAAGCTGACCGCTTACTGTCTCTGTTGGCAAATTACACCCCGAAGGCCATGGATAAAGACCGGTTATTATGGGGAGACCAAATGAATCCTTTCTCGTCCCGTACCTGTTATCAATCATTGGAAGCGGTGTCTGTTATGCGAGAAGAGTGGCAAATACCAAATGTCTGGACTAAGCAGGGAGCTCCTAAATGGCAAGCGTTCATGTGGTTAGCGTGCCGAAGGAAACTGCCAACCAAAGGTCATCTGATACGTATTGGCATACTGCCTGCAAGCGGAGGTGCCTGTGATGCCTGTGGTTTCCTGGAGAGGGATTCAAATCATGTTCTACTCACCTGCCGGAAGGCCTGGGCAAGTTGGTCCTTATTATTCAAACACTGGGGATTAAGTTGGGTGCAACCTTCTTCCATGGCTGAGCTGTTCATACAATGGGATGGTTTCTCCATCTCTTTTCGCTGGAAAAAGGTGTGGTATGTCTTGTTGTTTTCTCTTGCTTGGAGTATCTGGTTGGGTAGAAATCATAGAATCTTTAGGGGAGAAGTGGTCAGCACGGATGATATGTTTCTTACTGGTTTGAGACATGGTTTTTGTTGGGCTAAGTCGAATCTTAAGGATGTACATTTAGATAGCTTAGATCTGTTGTCTGTGGGAAATTTTCCTTCCTTGTTGGACAGTTAATTTTCCACTTTCTGCAAAGCTGATACTATAAACATTTATAGTGTCTGCTATTTTTGTTTTCATTCGCCAGTGGGTACATACTTCCATTGTCCCACAATTTTTGTATTATGGCTACTGCTGTTAATACTATCGACGCATTCTCAAAAAAGATAATGGCATGGATCATAATATTGCCATGGACCATGAAAATCCTATCACATGTGAACGTGATATCCACCCACTGCCTTATCTGGTGCAAATATTTTTGGTCTCGAAAATAATCTTGATTTAATTATGGAGAGATCTCCTTATCCAAATCAGGATATTAGGGATATCCATAATCAAGATGTTCCAGATATACATCAGAATGTCTCAATCACAGATCCTACCTCATCTCCAATGGATTTGGCTCCATCACATCCTCAACGCAATCGTGTCCCACCTATTCAATTACAGGATTATTTATGAGAAGGATCTACAAATGTTCATAAGCCATCTGTTGAAAATATAGAATCAAATATCTTCTCATACGCCACTGCTCATCATGTGGTCAGCTATCATAATTATTCCACAAGTCACAAAGCTTTCTTCATGCTGTTATTGAAGCCAGGAAACCCACGATTTACTCTCAAGCTGCTCAAAACCCGCATTGGCAGGAGGTATGCAAGCTGAGATGCATGCTCTTGAAGAGAACAAGACCTGGGATTATTGCTTCTTGCCACCACATAAGAAAGCAATTCAATCAAAATGGGTTTATAAGATCAAGCACATATCTGATGGATCTATTGAAAGATATAAAGCTCGTCTCGTAGCTAAAAGATATTCACAGGTGCAGGGGGAGGACTTTCATGAGACATTTTCCCCGGTTTCAAAACTCACAACGGTTCAATGCATCTTGGCTATTGCGGCACAAAAGGGATGACCATTATTCCAACTAGACGTTAATAATGCCTTTTTACATGGAGATCTCAACAAGGAAATCTAGATGGTGGCACCACAGGGAATTAAAACACCCGAACCAAGTCAGTGTTGCAAATTAAAGAAGTCATTATATGAATTACGTCAAGAAGGTAGAAATTAGTTCACTAAACTCTCTTCTCCTCTCAAATGTTTTGGGTTTACCCAACACATAGCTGAGCAATCCATTTTTGTGCGATCTGAAGGGACCAAGCTCACGGTCCCTTTAGTCTTTGTTGATGATATTATTTTGACTGGGAATGAACATCAGTCATGTGAAAAGGTGAAAGAATATTTAAATCAACAATTCCGAATTAAAGATCTTGGAAGGCTAAAATATTTTCTTAGAATAGAGGTGGCTAGATCTTAAAAAGGGAATATTTCTTTCACAGAGAAAGTATACACTTGACATCGTAAATGAGTGTAAACTATCAGAGGCAAAACCATGCACATTCACCAGCCCTCCGTCCATTTGTGTTGCTGCTCACGTAGGTGTTTAGTTCTGAGGGTGGCTGGCATTGTTCGTGAGCATTAAATAATATTTTGAGATAAGGGCTAAGGTTTTATTAAATTGATTGTGGGTTTAGTGTAATCGGGCTTACGTTATAATTATGGTGGGTAGGCTTATCTTATGTTGTGGGCTTAAAAGTTAAGTAGGCTTTAGCTTTAGAATAAATTAATAAAGAGGTGGGTTAGTTTTGATTATGGACTTAGTATCGATGAATTATATTGAATTGAGTCTTGGGCTTGACATAATGAAAGTTAGTTTCGACTTTCTATTTAATGAAAACTCAGACTTTTAAACTAATAGGATTTAGTTTTGTTATAGCTGTTTTTGCACTTAAAAGAACTGTTTAGTTATGAAGGCAGACAGATCAAATCATTTAGCTGTTGGAAGACACCTAGAGGAGATGACCATATATATAAATCATAAAATATATGATATATTGTTTGAAGTCAAAGCCTTCACTTCTGGGAGTAGAAGAGACCAGCATCTTAGAACACAGATAAACTATGCTTGAAGCTTTTACAGTAATAGCAAGGCAGTAGGCGGCAGGTGATATTATTATTCATAAATTACTCTGTTGAAGCTTTTACAGCCCACACATAATAATAATAATAATAATCATAATCCAAAACTTATCTATTTAAAACAATCATGTTCAAAGAAAATCACACCATAACACGTACCAATTAAAGTTGATTCATGAGGGACAAGCAATAAAAGGGGACATGGCTCCACCACAGACTTGAAAAAGGAGCATTCGTCTCACCTCACATGCTTTCTTGGATGGTATTCTGAAACATAAAAAGAGGTAGGATATTGAATGCTTTGGAATGTTATCATCTGCAATTTTTACTCAAACTTTTGATCTATTTTCCTTGCTATTTACCTTTTCTTTAAACAACATTTCCACAGTTCGATTCAGTTTGCCATCCCAACGATATGAACTCTCTCCCAAGATAACTTTGTCTAATGCTGGTGTGCTCAAGTATCCTTTTGAGAAAATCATCATCTTAGGACATTGGTCCACAACTTGTTCAACCAACGACGGGAATTTCAAGCTGTGTTTTTGTAGAACAGAAGCAACTGAGCTCTGACAGGCCAACAAGTTGCAATCTTGCTAACTCCCAAGCCTATTGGTGCCACCATCTTCTACTTCACGAGGGAATAGAACCTTAAAGTTGCCACAGATGACTCGAAGAGATTTCAGATGTGGGAATTGATTCATGGTCACGAAAAGACAGACCAAGATATTTTATTTGGTAAAAGAGACCAGCAGGAAGCATTCTGACTTCAAAACTAGATTATTCAGATAGAATGATTGATATTGCTAACAAGGTGAGAATGCTTGAGCAGAGCTCACTGATAGTAGAATAGTTCAAAACTTACTTGTCTCTTTGCTTGAAAGATTTAAAGCAACCATTGTTTTTTTGGAAAACTCAAAAGACCTGTCAAAGATCAGTTTGGCAGAATTGTTAAGTGCTCTGCAAGCACAAGAACAAAGAAAGAAGATGAGATAAGAAGGAACTATTGAAGGAGCTTTGTCAGCCAAGTTTCAACAGAATCATAGAGATAAAGGCAAGAAGTGGAAAGGGAAGAAGGGGAGTGTCAGCAATTCTGAAGGTACAATAGCTGAAAATAATAGTAATGCTATATTTTTTTTTTTGAAAAGTATCGATATATATTAATGATAAGTAGTAGTAAGGGGAGCTGAACAATTGAATATTGTACCAGCTCAAGTAACACTAAAATGCTAACAGATACTATAGTAAGATACACCATCTGAAACTTTCCTTCCACCAGCAATCTACCTGGCCAGTAATGACAATAGTTCACCGACAAGCAATATATCCAGACTATCAATATCGACACCTTGTAGATTAGTTTTCGCCCAATAGAATCCATGTCGCATCCCCTTGTAATACATGTCAGCTGCAGTGCTATCTTGTCTTCGAAAAATTCTATTGTTTCGCCCCAACCAATTGCTCCATGCACATGAAAATAAATAGAACATACCATAAGCCGCGCCATTGTCCGGGGATTGGAAAGCCCTCCCATTGTACAAATAGCGCAGCCACAGACCGGGGAGGAACCCAGCATAATCCCCAATGCTTAAACAACAATGACCAGCACTGCCATGGCTACCTGCAGTCAAGTAATATGTGATTAGCATCCCCTTCCACAGCGCCGCAGGCATCACAAAATTGATCCGTGACAGGTAGAATTCCTAGACGGATTAAGTAGCCCTTGGCAGTGAGCTTCTCCTTGCAGGCTAACCACATAAACGCTTGCCACTTTGGAGCCCCCTTCTGGCACCATACATTTGGGATTGAATACTCCTGAGACATCGCAAGAGTTGCTGCAAGAGACCAGTAGCAGTTTTTAGCCGAGAACGTCTTCATCTGTTCGCCCCACATTAGTAAGTCTTCGTGCAAAGAATCTGGAGAAAGTCGTCCCAGGAGAGCCAACAAACGCCCCATTTCTTCTTCCTCCCAAGCGAATAGAAGACGCCGCCAGGTAAAATGCCAATGCCATTCAATGCCTGACCAAGACCCAAACTGCAAAATCAACCCGTCTTTCTCCAAGGAGAGCATATATAGTCTAGGAAATAGACCTCTTAAAGGAACTGATCCACACCATACATCCTGCCAAAAATTAATGGAGTCTCCCCTCCCCAATTTCCAGCGGTAAAAGGCTGATATGCACTGCCCATTAGTCATGATCATTCTACTGGTGTGAACAATACCGTTCCATACCGCAGACCCTTGACGAACATCAGTGGCAATGCCGTCCACACAGAGAGTGGGGCTGTACTTCTGTGCTATTACCCGTCGCCATAGGGAGCAGGTGTCAGTAGCTATACGATAACTCCACTTAGTGAGTAATGCATAATTCCGCAGCTTTAAACAGCCCAGACCAGCTCCACCCTTGTCAGTTGCGGTAGTGACCGTTGCCCATCTAACTTTGCACAAACACCGTTTTTCTACCGTCCCAGCCCACAGAAAGCAGTTCATCCATTTCTCCAACTCCCTCCTAACACCCACCGGCAGCTGAAAAAATGTCATATAATACACAGGAAGGCTGTTGAGAACCGATTTGATCAAAGTAATTCTCCCCCCCAGCGACAGCAATGCACCCTTCCAGGCAGCTAGTTTACCTTTGAACCTAGCCACCACCGCAGCCCACGTGCTCTGACGACGTGGATTGGCACCAATGGGCACTCCAAGGTACTGAAATGGCAATGACTGTAACCTGCAATGTAAGTCGCATGCAAGCTCCATAGCCGTAGTCCTAGGAACATTAACTCCTACAAGAGCCGACTTGAAGAAGTTGACCTTGAGACCAGATAACATCTCATAACAACGCAAGACACTTTGAATGTTAAGTAATCCCTGGTGGTCGCCTTTGCAGAATAGAATGACATCGTCTGCATACTGAAGATGTGTTAGCTGTATGCTGCCGATACTGATTCCCTGGAAAAGATTGCAGTCCACAGCTTTGCAAAGCATTCGCGACAAGACTTCCCCCACTAAGTTAAACAATAAAGGAGATAATGGATCACCCTGGCGCAGACCTCTTCCCATTTTAAATTCGGCAGACGGCACACCATTGATAAGAACGGCACAACAAGCTGAAGAAACACAAGCCTGAATCCAACGACACCATTTCGCCCCGAATCCCATCGTTTCCATAACATCAAATAGAAAGTTCCACCGCACCGAATCGTAAGCCTTCTGAAAATCCAGCTTAAAACACCAGCCCTGCTGTTTAGATATCCGCATGGAGTGAATGATTTCATTAGCAACCATCACTGAATCCGCTATAAACCTACCTTCCATAAAACCGGTCTGAAGTGGAGAAATGAGATGGCTCGCCACTCTCTTAAGTTGGTGAGATAGTAGTTTAGCAATAATTTTGTACAAACTATTGACAAGGCTGATCGGCCTGTACTGCGAAAAATCTGCAGCCCCCTGGATTTTGGGAATCAACGTAATGAAACTATTATTGATACCCCTTGGTAATACGCCACTGACATTAAATTCCTTCACCATTGTAATGATATCAGCTCCAATCACTGCCCATGCTTTCTTAATGAAATTGAAATTAAACCCGTCTGGTCCTGGAGCCTTATGACTCCCGCAAGCCCAAACTGCCCTCTTGATCTCATCCGCTAAAAATGGGCTCTCCAATTCAACTCTATCAGTGGAAGATAATTGCGGCAGGACCAGCTCCCCCAAACCAAAGCAGTAGCTACCTCCACCCGCAAATACTTCCTGGAAGTAAGCCATTGCCGCAGCTTTAATCTCTGCAGGCTGACTGAGTTCTCTGTCATTCACGTGAATCGTTCCAATAAAATTGCGGCATTGTCGAATCGAAGCACAAGAATGAAAAAACCTGGTGTTTCTATCCCCAAGTTTTAACCACTGCTGCCTAGATTTCTGGCGCCACATGGCCTCAATCTGCCGCTTGAGATTCCATTTCTGGTTCTGTAAATCAGCATATCGTGAGGTCAGATTCTCCTCCCTAATCTGCCGATTCTCATCTAGTAAATCAAGTTCTGCAAGGATTGTCTTCAATCTGTTATCTAATTCTCCATAAGACTCTCTATGCCAGACTTTGAGCTGCTGCTTCATAAAAGCCAGCTTTTTAACCACACAATACGCTCCAGAAAAGTGCTCACCTGCCTCCTTTCAACACCTCTCCACCTTGGTCAAAAAATCTTTATCCTCCCACCATACATCCCATGTACGAAAGGGTCTACTACCCCAGGAAAGACAATCGGCTTTCAAGATTAAAGGGACATGATCAGAAAAACCCTTATCCCCTGCAAACAACCGATGCCTATTGAATTGAAGACACCACGACGAAGAAACCAACGCCCGGTCAATTCTAGACGCACTATGAGTGTTGAACCACGTGTATGCTTTACCAAGAAGAGGCAAGTCAACCAAGCCATTCCTGTGTATGAAATGTGCAAACCTGGAAGCCGCATTCCTTTGAAAAACACCGCCTAACCTCTCCTCTGCTGTAAGGGTTTCATTAAAATCACCCATGATCACCCAAGGGACTGTGTCCGCCGACTTCCGTTGCTGTATTTCCTCCCACAATATTCTGCGCTCCACTGCCAGGTTAGGCGCATGAAGCCCCACACAAACAAAGCGAAAACCTGAGCCCCGCACCATCATCTCCAATAACAGCCATCTCTCAAACTTTTCAATACCAAAAATTTGAACGGTCGCATCATTCCACATACATACAATGCCGCCAGCCCTACCCTGAGCATCTTTGGCTGTCCACTGTATGTTATTTCCAGGCCACAATCTACGCACCAAGCAATCTGAAAAGCTCTCCCTCTTTGTCTCACACAAAATCATTACACTCAACTGCTCCCTTCCTATAAGAATCCGAATTTGATTCTCTTTCAACCGTCCACCACACCCACGTACATTCCACATAGCAAAATTAATCATCAACAATTAAACCCCTCAACAAAACAAGCACCAAACTCACCTTATAATGCATACTCAGTGGTCCACGCCTGCCTGTCCTCCTTAATTCTCCCCTGCAATTTTTGCCGAATAGCTGCCTTGGTTTGCGTTCGAGTGAGTCCCAAAGTTGCAGCCACCTCCAATGTGCGCTGAGCCTCCTCCTCAATCGAACATTGTTCGGGTGCTGATCCCCTAGAACACGAGGGTGCAGAGCTATCCTCTGTCTTATCACTGTTGGCAGCTAGGAAAGAAGGGTCCTCCACCATTTGTGAACCGCCACCCCTCCCCATGAGACTTTCTCTTCCAGATGACAAACTACCAGTTGGTTTTAGATGACATAGTGTTTTCTGTTTCCCCAATCTTCCTATGGCAGGCCTACCTTTGAAGATCTTTGAAGCTTTGCTTCCTTCTTTCCTCATTTTGGTAAAGACGGTCTCCTCAGGACACCTTACCGATGCTGAACTCTCCTTCGTTGGTTCCAGAGGCAGCCTTTCAGAGAATGCATTCCGGAAAGGCTGCAATTGACCCCTATCACTGAATGTATTTCGCACCAGCATAAACCCAGGTGCTGAGCAATGACTAAGTCCCCCCTCACAGGAAGTGGAATGACTTAAAAGCCCTCCTTTAAGTGACTGCACTGTTACACTGGTAGGCACGTGACTTATTTGGTGGGGCTTCAAAGCCAGGCTCCCCTCTCCATGCTTGACTTGTTCAGAATTATACCTATCCTCTGCTTTATTCCCCGACAACGCTGGTTGGGAGAAGAGCTGTCGGCCTGTGGAGTGCGTGCGCCCCTGTTCACTAGCAGGCCTGACCTTACTGCGAACTGAATTCTGCTGGGGAGAGTTGGCTGGACAGCTTGTAGACCCTCCTGTGCCAGATTGTTCTTTGCCGATATCTGGACCCTCCCTTACATCACCCTGAGCTTCCTCAATACTTGCCATGAACAATTTCCCATCAACCTGAAGCTGCACCCTCTCCTGAATCGTCCCCAATCTCATAGTGGCAACTTGCAACCTCGCTGTGGCTAAGTAAGTCCAGTTGACTGTAGTTGAATGTGTCTGCACCAATGAACCAATGGGTTGGACTATCATCTTGAAAACATCTTCAGACCAAACATGTAGGGGTAAGCCAGACACCTCCACCCAACACAGACGTTTCCCACCAACGTTGAAAATCATCAAATTTATCTGTCGAATATCCAAGGTTTGAATTAAATTCATGCTGCATGGATGCTTGGGTGGGGAACGTAATCAATCGTTGGGTTCCTCCCATATGATAGCAACCCACGTCCGGAGGAAAGTGCATCCCCTCCTTAAGGTGGCCACGTAAAAAACCCACCGCACTACGACGAAGCCTCTCCAAAGCCACTGATTGAGAAGATAACGTGATCGAGGAGGCGACAATGGAAGAAGGGGACTTTCCTGTAATAACTTCCACAAATGTTCGACCATCGCATTCCGGTGGAAGAACCTTAGGTATAGTCTGCTGGGCTATTCGCAGGTGCTGTTGCTCCTCGTGTAATCCTTAGTCTTTCAGCAAGCTGCCTTCACCCCGCTGGTTACGTTTCTCCCTTCTATCCGTATAATGAGCCACGTTAAACGCATCCGAGTATAGCACCCAAAAGTCGAAACCAGCCTCTGTTGCCTGTGTATCTCTTGAGTACCGCATCTCACGAACTTAGCAAAGCCAAATCTTAATCCCTGCCTGGACCTACGAGTTGGGATGAACACATCCGCCACCGGTTCGATGTTGCCAATCTCTCGAAATAGCTTGTTCAAAGTCCACCCGTCAGGAATATCATGTATGAAATAGGAAATATATCTATCCTCAGTAAGAACCTTCGTAGGAGCCCAGGTTGGACGAGACTGTGTGTCCAGCCCCATCGCAGCCTGAGGCTGCGAACCAGCCAACCGAGTTTCCCGGACATCTTGCTTGCGAGGAGACAGGGTAGGGGAGGTTGTGTGAGTAGTATGTGGGGTGGGAGTAGAAAGAGGTGGGGGAGTTTTTGATGAGAGAGACATATTTCTAAGGCTATGTTTCGGTTAGTAATGCTACATATAGATATAAAGGAGTAAAATATCCTCCTTGTCAACATTGTGGAAAGCAAAATCATCGTCACTGTAAGTGTTGAAAAAACCCAGATATGTGATCCAAAAGGTGCCAAAAATTGGGGCATGCATAAATTATTTATAAGGAGAAGGAGACGCAACAGCAGAGAGAGGCTTGAATTGCAAACAATCAAGATATTGAGCAACTCTTTGTTGCATCTTGTTTTGCATCCAGCACATCAAGTGAGTGTTGGCTTATAGATAATGGTTGTACAAACAACATGACCAGTGATGAAGGGATTTTTAAGGAACTTGATAGATCAACAACATCAAGAGTCAAAATTGGAAATGATGACTATATCCTAATCAAAGGAAAGGGGACAGTGGCCATTGAAAGTTTTACAGGTATGAAGCTTATTTCTGAAGTTTTGTATGTTCCCAGTATTGATCTAAACTTAATTAGTGTTCATCAATTTCTAAGGATTCAGAATTGTCTTTGAAAACAAAATATGTCTTATTTTTATCTAAATGGACAAGAGTTGTTCAAAATTAAGATGCAGGGAAAAAAATTTTCCTTGGATCCGTTGGAGGAGGAGCAGGTGGCATTTTACTGATATTTAACCGATGCAGAAATCTGGCATAGAAGATTAGGGTATGTTCACCAAAAAATTTTGCTTTTTCTGCAAAGAAAAAAAATATTTAAAGGTTTACCAAGCTTGGAGGAGCATCTTTCAAGCTATAATGCTTGTATTTCAGGGAAACAAACTAGACTTTTATTCAAGACATCTACATGGAGAGCTACTGAGAAGTTACAGCTGATTCATACTGATGTTTATGGGCCACATGTAACTCCTTCGTTCAATGGCAGCAGGTAGTTTTTAATCTTCATTGATGATCTAACAAGAATGTGTTGGATTTATTTTATGAAGTTCAAGAGAGAAGTTGTTGGAATTTTTTTCATGTTCAAAGCCTGGACTGAAAATCAAAGTGATTGCAGAATTCAAGTAATCAGATCTGACAATGGAACGGAATACAATTCAGACAAATTCAATTCTTTTGGCCAAGAAGCTGGGATTGAACATAAATATACAGTTCCTTACACTCTACAGCAAAATGGAGTTAGTAAGAGGAAGAACAGGACAATTATGGAGATGGCTAGATACTTAATGCATGAGAAAAGTTTACCAAAATAATTTTGGGCAGAAGCAGCAAATACTGTTATGTTCTTGCTGAATAGGGCTATGGTATGCTTTACTATTTTCTTTGACATAGAGTATTTGGTTGGGAAGAAATGACAGAATTTTCAAAGAAAGACACACCAGTGCGGCAGATCTATTTTACAACGGCCTACGACATGGTTTTTACTGGGCCAAAACAAATCTGAAGGAAATTAGTGTAGATAGTTTGGATTTGTTACCGTCGGGAGATCTTGCTTCATTGCTGTTCCTATAGATCTTATAAAGTTGCGAACCTCCCAGATAACTTAACCTGATATGGTATCTGGCAGTTTTCCTTTTAACTACAGAGTCGGGACAATGATTTATTGTTCTGCTCTAAATGTATTAATGTCTCTATCTTAATATATATCGATAAATTATTCAAAAAAAAAATAGGCTGCCTACAAGAGCAGTGGATAGGAAGACACCATATTAGAGTTGGCATGGTTCTAAACCTTCTTTACAAAATCTCAAAATATTTAGACTTTTTTTTTTAGAATGTATCGATATGTATTATATATAGGAAGAGTACAAAAGAGCCAGACAATGAAACATTGTCATAACTCAATAGAGAATGTGAAACTGATAGACACCAAAACTAATGTACAGCATCTAAAATTTTCACAGTCTATTCCGTTTAATTAATTCGTAGTGAGCCAAAATCTCCTGATGGTAGTAGTGTCAAACAGTCTGGACAACCATCCTGCAGATTAGATTTTTTCCAGAAAAAACCCTGTCGAATACCAGTATAAAATAAATCTTCCGCGCTGCAGATCACTCGTCGAAAAATTCGATTGTTCCGTCCCAACCATATGCTCCATGCCAATGCAAACATTAACACATACCATAAACCATGCCAGCGTACTGGAACGTGAAAACCTCCCCACTGCACGAATAGATCTTTCATAGTCCGTGGCTGAACCCAACATAAACCCCATTTATGAAATAGAATCGACCAGCAAGTCCAAGCCACCCGGCAGTCCAGCAGGATATGATTCGAATCAGCCTCCTCTAAGCCGCACGCATCACAAGCACCTGCCGAACCAGGAAGGATACCAAATTGAATGAGCTGACGTTTGGCATGTATCTTCTCTCTACATGCAAGCAACATAAAAGCTTGCCATTTGGGTGCACCTTGCTTATGCCAAACATTGGGTATACTCGGCTCACCTGGCAGAATCAGATTCTCCTCCATGGTCTGATAACAATTGCGCACTGAAAAAGGTTGCAGCTGGTCTCCCCATAAGAGCTCATCCTCCTGCAATGGATTTGGTGCAAGACCGCTCAACAGAGTTAATAAGCGGTTTGCTTCCACCTCCTCCCATACAAACAAATGTTGCCTCCAGATCAGTTGCCACTCCCATTCCTGTCCCACCAGTGCCCCAAACCGCAAAATTGATCCCTCCTTCTCAAGGGATATGTCGTATAATCTGGGGAACAAATCCGATAATGGCCGAGTGCTGCACCAGCTATCCTGCCAAACGCAATTGAACTTCCTCGGCCCAATTTCCAGCGATGAAATTCAGATATACATTTCCCAGTGGGTAATACCGATCTACTGATTTGCACTATGCCACGCCAAATAGCAGATCCGTCATTCCTTGCACACTTTAATCCAGCTGGGCTTAATCGCGGCCTGTACTTGTGAATGATTACCTGTTGCCACAAAGAGCAAGTGTCCGTGGCAATTCTGGCACTCCATTTTGTAAGCAGGGCCTGATTCCTCAACATCAGATTCCCTATGCCAGCGCCCCCTTTGTCTTTCCCACGAACGACCACCGACCATCGTACTTTACACATACATCTGGTCTCAACCTTTCCAGCCCACAAGAAACGCCGCATCCATTTTTCCATTTCCAACCTAACACTGACTGGCATCTGAAAAAAAGTCATGTAATACACGGGGAGACTATTTAACACAAATTTAATCAATGTCATCCGACCTCCCAACGATAACAAGGAACCCTTCCACGCTGCAAGTTTACTTTTGAATCTAGCCATCACGGTATTCCACGTACTCCTACGGCGTGGGTTCGCTCCAAGTGGCACCCCAAGATATATGAAAGGTAGAGCCTGCAGTCGACAATGAACCCTGGACGCCAAATTCACTGCCTCCTCACTGGGTACATTGATACCTACCAGCCCTGATTTAAAGAAGTTAATCTTCAACCCGGATAGCAGTTCGTAGCAGCGCAGGATCCTCTGTAAATTGATAATTCCTCGCTGATCGCCACTACTAAATAAAATAACATCATCTGCATACTGTAAATGCGTTAGATGTAAACCTCCATAGGTAATACCCTGAAACAATTGGCAATCTGCTTCTCTAGTAATCAGCCTGGACAGGACCTCGACTACCAAATTAAACAGCAAAGGGGAGAGAGGATCCCCCTGTCGCAACCCTCTCCCCATCTGGAATTCCGTGGTTGGTGTTCCATTGACAAGCACTGCACACCGAGAGGAGGATATGCAGCCCTGAATCCATCCGTGATGCTTTATCACCTGTCTTTCTCATTGTAGTAAAAGCCATGACTTCAGAGGAGGATAGAAGCCCAGAATTTTCAGCGGAGTAATCACCTTGTACACCTTCCGAAAATGTCTTACGAGAAACCTGTATCGGGCATTCAGCAAATAGTTTGCCAGGGGTATACACAGGGGCAGTGAAATTGCTAATAAGCCCTTCACCACCCGTAAAATGACTTCTATAACCTTCCTCAGGTGGAGTCCTAGTAACAGTCATAGGATCTGGAGATGGTAACGTGGATAGTTGGATCGGAACTGACTGGTTAGGACCCACAACACCAGCTTGTGTTGTACTAGTGTTGGCTGTCAACACCTTTTCCTGTGCCATCTTATCCATCTGACCAACTTCCTTTTGCCTGCCCGCAACGGTACTAACCTTCCTACCAGCAACACAATTGAGCCGTTCCTTGTCTGGTTGGGACTTGAGTGAGACAAAAAAGCTGTTGCTCCCACCTAACATGGACCCCTTGTCCCCAATCTCGGGCGCCGCAATCACTTTATCTTTGGCTTCCATAATCTTTACTGTACACTCCCTACCATCGATCAGCAACTTCATCCTTTTCTGAATATCCATTGAACTAGCTGTTGCTATTTGCAGAACCGCCACCTCAAGAGATTTCCAAGTAGCAGTGATATGATGAATCTGTACCAGTGACCCTATTGGGCTTACTAGTTTCCTGAAGGCATCTTCAAACCATGCATTGAGAGGGAGACCTGTAACCTCTATCCAACACAGCCTTCTGAGTTCAGTATCCTCTACACTCCATGGACGAATGTCAAAAAACTTAGCGTTCCAGAAGCCAAGATTGTTCTGAAGCTCATATCTCATTGTCTCAGCTGTTGCAAAGATGAGTAGTTTTTTTTGCTGACCCATGTCATGGCATTCTACCTCATCTGGTAGACCCAAAGTGGTATTATATGTGTCACGGAGAATCCCAACAGCACTTTTTTGTAGTCAATCCCTGAGTTGCGGATTCGAGAAAAGTTCCACTGGTACTTCCTCAGACTCCTGCACATGCGGCCTAGTTGTGACTTCTGCATAAGTGCGGCCATCTCTCTCTCTCAAAAGCTCACGACTCAGAGTTGGTTGCTGCTGGTCTGCCTGTAAAGTTTCTTTCAGTCGAACATTATTCCCATTCGATTGTCGCCTGATCCTTGTGTCCACTGCATATCGAGCCACGTTGACTCTCTCTCAAGCATGTCCACCCAGGCGTGAGTGCAACCTCCTTTGTCGCGCAGCTTCCTGTACCCCGCATCTAACAAACTTAACAAAACCAAAGCGTAAGCCTCTCTGTGATTTACGACCAGAGATGAATACATCCACTACCGGTTCCACATCAGCAATCGTTTTGAATAAATGACCTAAAGTCCAACCCTCAGGTATCCCTTCAATGAAATAGGAGATATATTTGTCATCTCGAAACACCTATGTGGGTATCCATTTGGTCTGGGCAGAACTAAGATGGACAGGAGATAGCATAGGTTTCAGGTTGGGGGCTGATGAAGGAGCCCCATTATTGTCATCAGCTCGCGTGGGTTGAGACGTTGGGTTGGTGACTGTGTTTGGGTTGGTGTTTGAAATGGGAGTAGAGAGTGGGGGGAGGTCCAGTAGCCATTTTAAATAAAATAGATCGTCAACTGCAGCAATTTTAGAGGTCCCTTGTACATAATCCACAATTGAAGGAGGTAGTCTGCCAGACAAGCCTTCAAATGGTGTCCTATTAATAGAAGAATGCCAAGAAGTATTGTAATGAAACTCAGCCCAATGAAGATACTCAGACCAGGAATGTGGACGATCGGCAAAAAAACAATGGAGATAATCCTCGACGTAGCAATTGACAACCTCAATTTGTCCATCCATCAGTTTGGGGATTATAGGAGGTACTAGTAGCCAAGCGAGTGCCCTGCAATTTAAATAGTTATTGCAAAAAAGTGCTCATGAACACCGGATCACGGTCAGATATAATTGTGTTAGAAAATCCATGAAGCCTTACAATCTACTTCACAAAGATGTCCGAGACAGAAACATCAGTGAAATTGGATCCTAAGGCCAGGAAGTGTCTAAACTTGGAAAGACGATCAATGATGACAAGAATGATAGTCTTATCATGGGATGGAGGCAGATGAGTGATAAAATTCATTGAAATAGAATCCCAAATGTTTCCTGGAACAGGAAAGGGTTCAAGAAGTCCTTGTGGAGGTGTGAGGACTAGCTTGACCTGCTGGCATATCAAGCAACTAGTCACGTATTTCTTAACATCTTCGAGAATGCCAAGCCAATAAAAAAGCAGTGATGAGAGCAAGGGTACGTTGCATGCTGGTTTGTCCACCAATGGGGCTGTCATGATACTCCATGAGTAAGAGATCGTGTAGAGCTGATTCCCAGTGGAAGCCAAATCCTATTTTTAAACCATATCAATCCATAACGATACAAAAAAGGAGATAATGAAAGTTGATCCTGGATCTCCTTTATTTTCTGCACTGCTATTGGGCTATCCTCAATGAACCGTTTAATGGCATGGATAATAGAGTAAGTTGGCCAAAGGAAAAAATAGCATGATAAGTCAAAGTAGATTGAGGTTCGTGATAGAGCATCAGCGGAAAGATTTTCCTTTCCAGGTTTATAGTGGATATCGAAATCATATCCCAATAATTTCAAAATCCATTGTTGTTGCTCCAGAGTATTAATAGTTTGAGTTAGCATGACTTTCAATGGTTGGTGATCTGTTTCCAAAATAAATTTGGATCCTAAAACATACTGTTGCCAGCATTGGATAGACATGATCACTGTATGCATATCTCTGGCATACGTGGACTTGGCCTTAAAAGAAGGAGCGAGTTGTTTGCTAAAAAAAGAGATAGGGCAACCGGCTTGTGAAAGGACTGCACCAATTTCTTCTCCTGAAGCATTCGTTTGAAGAACAAAAGGTTTCCAAAAATCAGGAAGGTTGAGCACAATTGTAGATGTTAGTGCGGTTTTAATCTAGTTAAAAGCCACATCAGTATCTATGGTCCAAAGGAAAGCATCCTTATGTAGTAATGAAGTGAGTGGAACTGCTAGTTGCGCAAAATCAGGAAGAAATTTTCCATAATAACTAGCCAACCCATAAAAACCAGGTAGTTGACGAACTGTAAGTAGTCGTGACCAAGATTGTAGGGCACCAATTTTTTCGGGATCAACAGATACACCCTCATCCGAAATAATATAGACAAGATAATTAACAGAAGAACAGCCAATTGAACACTTAGCTAAATTCACATAAAATTTGTTCACTCCGAATGGAGAAGACCTGTTCAAGATGTACCAAGTGGAGATCCCATGATGAGCTGTAAATCAAAATATCGTCAAAGAAAACCAGAACAAATATCCTCAACATGTGTTGGAACTGTAAACTCATCTCAGCTTTGAAGGATGTAGGTGCATTGGTGAGTCCAAAAGAAAGAACAAGGAATTCGAAGTGTCCATCATGTGTCTAGAAGGTTGTTTTATGGATGTCCTCCGGATGCGCAACTGATGGTAGCCAGACTGCAAATCTAGCTTAGAAAATATTTGAGCACCATTTAATTCGTCTAATAACTCGTCTACTGTTGGTATGGGAAAACTGTCTTTGACTGTAATGGTATTTAATGCCTTGTAATCTACACAAAAGGGCTCATACTTCTTTGAATGACTCCATCAGCCAGCATTTAATTCACCTGATTTTCAATTTCCTCCTTTTGGAAATGAGGATAACGATAAGGTCGTACTTTGACAGGAGATGACCCAGGAAAGAGCTGGATACGATGCGAGATACTCCGGAATGGAGGCAATCCCTTAGGCACCTGAAAAATTGGCTCAAATTTATTAACTATATTTTCTAATTGCCTTTTGTAATCTGGGGGTATGTCCCCAAAAAATTCGGTTGGTTCCTAGATTTTAATTGCATTAAAAATCAATTAAAACAAGAAGCATAAGAGTTTGTCTTCTGGCCTCTTCGAAATTGCCCCAATGTCATAGACGTTAATTCTGCTTGTTGGATGCCATGGATTTTCACTTGCTCTTCCAAGAATTCAAAACTCATCCATAGTTCTTTGTAGTCAAATAAAATAGGTCTAATTTCAGATAACCACTGCGTTCCTAAGACCACATGAGCTCCACATATGGACAAAACAAATAAATCGGTATTGAAGATATGGTTATTGGTACCGATGGAAACCTAAGAACACATACCTGCACAATTCAATGTCTCTCCATTACCCATAGTTACACTTACATACCGAGATTTCAGGATGGCAAGTTTCAGATATTGCGCAATCTTTGTTTGCACAAAATTATGGGTCGAGCCGCCATCTATCAAAATCTCAACCTCCTATCCTACAATAACTCCACGCACCCTTAAAGTTGCTGGTTTGAGCCTTCCCTCCATCGCATGTAAGGAAATTATCGGATTTATTTCTAAAGTTTCCGAATCTAACACATGCAATTGATGATTTTTGCGCTGCTCCTCGAAATCGTCTTGATAAGACGCTGCCTGAATCTCGCTGTCAACCTCCTCTTCCTCTGCAGTTAAACTATGAAACTGCACTTTCTTACATTTGTGTAAAGGGAAAAAATTTTCATCACAATTAAGACATAGACCCTTAGCTCGTCTATCCTCCATCTCCGACGTTGTCAGTCTCCGAACTGGAACTCTCGAGTTTGCCGGAGCTATTGATGCTAGGGGTACCGCTGGAATTGCCACTTTTGTTGCATGAAAAGGAGGTACAAGCGGGGTAAGTCTCGGGTTTGCGATCACACGGTTGGGATAAAGTTTCTCTTCAATCAGTTGTGTCATACTTGTTGCCTCCACCAAATTTGAAGACTTAAGCAAGTAAAATTCCTTCTTGATGGGATCCTTAAGGCCTGATATGAAATAGTTAAGGAGATTATCAGTAGTTAATCCTAGAATATGTGTAGATAGTACCTCAAATCGGTGCCGATAATCTATCACAGACAAGTCCTGTTGGAGTTTGAACAATAACGCCTCATGATTAACATATTGCGATGGACCAAAATGATTTTCCAGATCAAGTGCAAGCTACTCCCAAGTAGATAATTGATTTGTGACATGAAGCCATTGATACCATTGCAACGCTTCTCCAGCTATATAGAATGCTGCCACTGTAAGTTTCTGTTCCATAGGACTGTTATGGAACAAGAAAAATCTTTCGATTTGAAATAACCAACCAGCAATGTTATCTCCTGCGAAGAAAAGAATTTCTAGTTTTGGTAATCGTATAGGAATGTTACCGATTCTCTCAATAGTGCCCGTAGTCTTAATGGTTCCGACGCTCGTGCCAGAAATTTGTGGAGTAGGCAGCAATGCTCCTTGCGTCTTAGTCATCTGCTTCTTGATGCGCACCAAGGACTGGACTAAAGCCTCGTGCAATTTTTGCCACCATTTGGTGGTACTAATGGTGCAAGAAATATCCTCTGCTTGGCCTTGCATTGCTACAGTCATCCCCTGTATGTCTTGCATCACCTATGCCAGAGCTCCTTCTAAAACTCTATAAGGGGTGGTCACCGAACTCTCCGCCATGAATACTCTCAATGAAAGCACCAACTTGTTACGAGATAAATTATTGAGAAAGGATTAAAATGAACAGAACGAAAGTTACAGGGAAAGAATGAAGAGAAATAGAATACTGGGCATTCAACATGCTCAGCTCTTATTAATCAGGCCTTAAATAAGGATTTCAGAAGTAACAATTGAAGTAATTTAGGCGACGTGAGATCTAACGTGCACCTCAATACATAAATAACTGAATACAGATGATTGAACTAAAAATAAAAATTTGACCATAATTTAAACAATTCAGACGTATTCCTTGAACTTGGCAGGTAAGCAAGTATTTCGAGCACTCTTCCTCGTGGGCATGCTTGTGCATGTATTGTCCATGTTGCCACGTCCTTGGATAACTGGTGTGTTTGTAACAATACACCCCAATCATTTTTGAACTGGAAGAAACAAGAGCATCCATGATTCGTTCATAGATGTCCAACCTGGAGTCAAATTCCTCATAATCGTTGGCAGATTATGAGGAATTTAACTCCATATCAATCCATCTGTTTGGATAGACAGATTAAGTAAGTGACTTCATATCAATTTACCTGGATATATTATTTCAGACTAGAAAATGACTCCATTATTAATTTTAAAATGTAAATAAATATAAATAAAGTTAATTCTTTTAAAATATTTATCGAAATTAATTTTTTTTAAAGCTCGACAGAAGACTTAAGAATCAAGTTTTATCGGAGAGTTGACAATAAAAGTGGTAGGCTCAAGAAGACCCAGCTTTGCTTTCTTCGTGTCGTTAACTGTAATTCTTTGAGGAGATATTAATGAAGTTTCCTCGGTTGAGAATGTATCTATGACAGTAGGCGATTATCGAAATCAGCCAATATGTACCTAATAATTTTCAATTTTTACAGGAGGAGTTTATGTTGGAATCCTCTTTGCGAGTTGCTGTCGTTTCGATGTTTTGGAATATTACATAACAGGCAGAAAGATATAGGCGCATAGAATTACTAAATAAAAAATGAAAAAGAGATTTAACGGGGTTCCACAGTAATATATACATCGTGGGAGTACCAAAGAGAAATTTCATAATAAAAGAGTATGGAATATGACAACATTTTACAGCTCTCAATCATAATCATAATAATAATAATAATAATAATAATAATAATAATAATAATAATAATAATAATAATAATAATAATAATAATAAGAATAATAATAAGAATAATAATAATAATAATAATAATAATAATGATAATAATAATAATGATAAATCAACAGTATTATATTTATAACAATCTGTTATATGGAAATCACGCCATAACTCTTACCAATTAAAGTCGATTCAGGAAGGATACTCAATAAAAGGGGACATGGCTCCACCACATAATCCACCACATAACTTCCTCAGCCACGGCTTTGTAAGCAGCCAGCAAAGTCCCAAGCGCTCTTGTCATAATTTACAAACTTTTTTTACAGACTTGAAAAAAAAAACTAGACATTCTGGAATGTGACAAAGTGAGGTTCTAGACGCTCTTTTTCAGCAAGGTCTAGACATTGCCATTGAAGAAGAAAAACTATATGACATTGAAGATAAAGATTGGAAGACTTGGAATCATGTGGCATGTGGTACAATACAATCATGCCTTTCCAGGGAGCATAAATACGCATTCTCTAGGGAAACTTCTGCTAATAAACTATGAAAGGCACTTGAAGATAAATTTCTGAAGAGAAGTAGTCAAAATAAGTTGTATTTGAAGAAGAGATTTTTTCGCTTCACATATGTTCAAGGTACCACATTGAATGATCACATCACCAGTTTTAGCTTGTAGCTGATTTATTGAATTTGGATGTGACTTTCAAGAATGAAGATTTGGTTTTGATGTTGTTGGGATCCCTTCCCGAAGAGTTTGAGTTTCTTGAAACTACTCTACTTTATGGGAAAGCCGAGGTATCTCTCAAAGAAGTCTGTGGGGCTCTGTATAGCTATGAACTCAGAATAAAGGATAAGCAAGAAAACACAGGTGGTGCTACAAAAGCCCTAGTTGTGAGAGGTCGTCCTCAAATCCAAGGTAGAGTAGCAAGGAGAGAAAGAAGCAAGTCAAAGTTGAGACCAAGCAAGGATAAATGTGCCTTTTGTCAAGAAAAAGGGCACTGGAAGAAAAACTGTCCCAAGCTAAAGAAGAAAGATAAAGCTTCACAAGATGCAAAAGTAGCCGAATGCAAGAATGATGCTGATTCAAATTTTTCTTTTGTGGTATCATTTTCAACTTCTCATCGAGATGAGTAGATTTTGGATTCAGGTTGCACTTACCATATGTGCCCTGTCAAAGAATGGTTCTTTAACTTTGAAGAACTAGATGGTGGAGTTGTTTACATGGCCAACGATAATCCATGTAAAACTGAAAAATCATGATGAATCTACGAGAATCTTGAAAGATGTCCGGTATGTGCCAAACTTGAAAAACAATTTTATCACATTGGGGGTCTTGGAGTCAAAAGGTCTAGTTGTGACAATGAGAGATGGTTTTCTTAAGGCCACTTCAGGTGTACTGGTGTTGTGGAAAGGTATCAGGAAGAATAACCTGTATTACTATCAAGGTAGTACGGTTATTGGGACAGCAACAGCAGTAACAACTATTAGTAGCAAGAAGGACACAGATGCAACCAGGATGTGGCATATGTAGTTGGGACAAGCTGGAAAAAATCCTTGCAACTTCTTGCCAAGCAAGGATTGTCGAAAGGTGTGAAGGCTTGCAAATTGAACTTTTGTGAGCATTGTGTATTGGGAAAACAAAATCAAGTGAAGTTTGGTTCTGCTATCCACAATATCAAGGATATTTTGGATTATGTACACTCTGATGTGTGGGGACTACAAGGATTCCATCCCTTGGAGGTAATTACTATTTCATTACCTTTTTTGATGATTTCTCAAGAAGAGTTTGGGTGTTTACGATGAAGAACAAAGATGAAGTGTTAGGGATAATTCTTAAATGGAAAGCTCAGGTGGACAACCAGATAGGAAGGAAAATCAAAATTCTCTAAACTGACAATGCCGGAGAGTACACAAGTAATTCTTTCCAGAAAGTATGCCAAGAATATGGCATAATTCGACACTTTACAGTTCGAGAAACACCGCAACAGATTTGGGTATCAAAGCATATGAACAAGACATTAGTGGAGAAAGTTCGTTGTATGCTACTAATGGTGGGTTAGGCAATAAGTTTTGGGCTGAGGATATACGCTCAACAACTCGTTAATCGTTTGCCATCATCTGCTATAGGTGGAAAAACTCCTTTGGAGGTCTGGTCTGGAAAGCCTGCAACAGATTATGATTCTTTGCACATATTTGGTTCTACGGCATATTATCATGTCACATAATCAAAATTGGAACCACGAGCGAAGAAGGCTCTCTTTATGGGATTCAATCCTGGAGTTAAGGGATACCGTCTTTGGTGTCTAGAAGCAAAGAAGACTATCATTAGTAGGGATGTTACCTTTAATGAATCTGTCATATTGAACAAGGTAACAAAAGAAGAAATCGATGATACACCAAAGCATGTGGAGTTTGAACAGAAAGAGGTGAACCCAGCAAACAATGTTACCAGAAACTCTTCTATGGAAGAAGAAGAGTCCGATGAAGAAGAGGTTACAACCCAAGAGCCTCAACAACAACTAGAATCAATTGCAGTCGATAGGCCAAGAGGACAAATACAGAAAGCTGCAGGATTTTTTTATATGGTGGCCTATGCACTTCCAGTAGTAGATGATGTTCCATCCATTTTTCTTAAAGCAGTACGAAGTACAGAAAATGAAAGATGGAAAGGTGCAATGGATGAAGAGATGCAATCACTTTAGAAGAATCTGACTTGGGAATTGACACTACTACCGAAGAACAAGAAGGCAAATGGTTGCAAATGAGTATTTGCAAAGAAAGATAGATTTCCTAATAATGATATTTGCTACAAGGAAAGATTGGTGGCTAGAGGATATGCTTAAAAGGAGGGAGTTGATTATAATGAGGTATTTTCTTCAGTAGTTAAACATACCTCTATCAGAATCTTGTTGACCTTGGTGGCACAGTTGAATTTGGAGCTAGCTCAACTTGATGTAAAGACCGCATTCCTATACGGAGATTTGGAGAAGGAAATCTATATGTCTCAGCCATATGGGTACAAAGTTTCTGGAAAAGAAAATTGGGTTTCTAAACTAAAGAAATCACTGTATGGATTGAAATAGTCACCAAGACAGTGGTATATGAGATTTGATAAATTCATAATGGGCCAGAAGTACACAAGAAGCAAGTATGACCATTGCGTATATTTTTACAAATTACGAGATGGGTCCTACATCTACTTACTCTTATATGTGGATGATATGTTGATAGCATCTAAGAGTCAAGTAGATACTGATAAACTGAAGGCACAATTGAGCAAAGAATTCTAGATGAAAGATTTGGGAGAAGCCATGAAGATTCTCGGAATGGAGATAAGCAGGGATAAACAGAGAAACAAATTTTGTCTAACTCATAAGGAATACTTAAAGAAAGTACTACAAAGTTTTGGTATGAATGACGATTCAAAACTTGTAAGTACTCCACTTGCTCATCATTTAAAATTGAGCAATCGATTATGTAACGACCCCAATTCCTAACTATTATTAATTGCTCCGATTAAGGTCATTACCGCCGTGAAACCCAAATAAGCCTCAACAACACCTAAGACCTATTAGAATTCCACAAGGCTACTCATAAGATATCAATTTTAAGCTTGTTTATTTTGTTGCTTATCAATCAATTGGAGCATGATATTGGACACATATTCTGGTAACATACGGAGTAAATAAAAACATCAGCGGAAGTCTTAAATTAATCCATTGGGTTCATAACACACAAGTCCCATAGGGATCCAAATAACCAGCAAGAAATTCATCAACCAAATTTCGGAAATAGCAAGCAAAGAAGAGTGCTTAAAATAAACCAGAATGTTGCCCAATCATATGTTATATGCACAAGTAACAAGTATGCAAATGTAATGCGATATCGTCCCGCCGTACAGTCTTGATCTCACACACTGGTACCACGAACAGTGAATGTACCTAAGCCTGAAAAATGGTAAAAAACAACGGTTTGAGATTACAAGAATCTCAGTAGGGTCACAGCATCATAAGATCTACAGAATCCCTAAACACAAATCTCCCAATTCACATAAGATCATCCCTAAACAACTAAAGGGGATCACACAATTCATAAATCATTCAAAAAGGGTTAAGGCCGATTCAATGGCTGAGGGAGGACTACAAACACTTCTGAAAGGTCAGAAGTACACAGGCAGGTGAAACACATCAGTATTGCCCTCGGCAATGAATAAGAAAGGCCATCCCCTTCCACCTGTGTTGTCCAAGACTTACTGCACAAAGGGTAGATGGTTAACACACAAACTAATCAGTAAGCCTTTCACCTTATCCTCGCAAGGACAAGTCGACTAGCCCCACATGGACAAGTCTTCCCTTAGCCACAACTAGGGCATCCCCAAATCCCGCAAGATAAGGGCTTCCTGTCCCGCAAGACAGGGATCCGTCCCCGCAAGGACAGATATCCAGCGTGCACTTGCTGGTTCACCTCCCATACAACTCCCACAAATCGGTAAGTACCTCTCCTCTCACTAGGAGCATCAGTGCTTACCCTGCCTGGCCAGTGTAACAGGATCCTGACACACAAACACGTACAAGCACACACAGGCAAGTACAAAGCATAATACCACAACAGGGTATCCTCAATCATGTCAGGAAACAATCAACATATCCAATTCATATAACAATAGCATCCCAAGCACTCAATGCCTAAGTCAGGGGTTCGATATAGTCTAGGAGATTCATATCTCATTCTGAATGTCATATTCACACTCTACAATCCAATCACAAACAATACAACAAAGGCAGGTAACAAAAATATCAAATAAGAGCAGGGGTTTTCTGGAGAAACCGATGAGGCATAGATCCTACCTCTCTTGTCTCTGAACAATAAGCTAATCCTTGGCCTTTATTAAGTAAATCCGAACCACCTAAATTATCACCAGGCAAAGACAAAACAAACTAAGCACGCATATTCAATAATCAATTGAATACCTTAATTCCTTACCAATACCACTCACCAAACCTATCAGAAACCAGTGATAAGATGCTGCAGGTGCCTCCCCCTTGGATGTGTGATGTGATAGCCAGAAACTTAACAAGAATCAAGCTGAATTTACCATTCCAATTAACTATGCAAAACCTGTCGCTAAAAGTAGGGCATAGGACGATTTTGTCTCGTCCTACAACGACATATTTACATGCAAGCTGCGATTTATATATGGTTGGAAAGAAGACAAAAATACCTTTCCATCAAGCTATTATTTGTAAGATTATAATAAACTACCAGAAAGTTATGCCACTTTGAAATTCAAGAAGATTTGGCGAAAACCTAATCCCGCCGCCGATTTTCAAAGTAACTTTAGACAAAGAAATACTAACCTCCTGAAGAAAAACAAAATATGGTTGGAAATAGGATGAAGAGAGCTTTACAACAAGCTATTACTCGCAGAGAGCCAACGAACGATGAGTGAGTTATGCTGGTTTGAAGTTTCTGCAAATTATGGTGGCTATAGGGAGGTATAGGGTTTTAAGCCTATACGAAATTTGTAGGTTTTCTATGAATAATTCTTTGTGAGGTTGGCTTCCTATTTATAATGAGTGGGTATAGAATTATGATTACTACTTTAATCACTTTATCTAAATAGGATAATTTACTAAATAACTAAACTCTAAACTCTTTAATTATCTTCCCCTATCTTTAGGGACTTTAATCTCTAAGGCAATTATCTATCTATAAGGATAATTTCTAAGGCAATTATCAACCTATAAGGACTTAGATCTAAAGGAATTTAAAACAAAATTAACTACTAAACAATCTTACCAATTTCGGCCATCACACATCCTTTCCTTCAGGGACAAAATCATCTTTTCACCTGCACTGGCTTATGGACTTCTAGGACTTAAAATTCGGGGTCTTACAGATTATCTCCAAAGACGACTGAAGAACGAGGATACATGGAAAAAGTCCTATATGAAAATGTTGTTGGAAGCATGATGTATGCTATGGTATATACGAGACCTGATATTTCACAAGCTGTTGGAGTTGTTAGCAGATACATGTATGATCCAGGAAAAGATCATTGGCAGGTTGTGAAATGGATTCTACGGTAAATCCAAAATACTGTAGACGTTGGTTTGGCATTTGAGCGAGATGAATCACTTGGTCATCGTATAGTTGGATATTGTGATTCTAACTATGCAGGTGATATAGATAAAGGACGCTCTACAACTGGCTATTTGTTTACCCTAGCTAAGGCACCGATTAGCTGTTAATCTACTTTACTGTCAACTGTGGCATTCTCTACAACAGAGGCAGAGTATATGGCAATCATAGAAGCTGTAAAAGAAGCAATTTAGCTTCAATGATAGCTTAAAGACATGGGAGTTGATCAGAAATATGTCAAAGTATATTCTGATAGTCAAAGTGCTATTCACTTAGTGAAGAATCAAGTCTTTCTTGCATGAATGAAACATATTGATGTTCATTATCATTTTTTTCGTGAGATTTTGGAAAAAGGTGGAGTTCAGATACAGAAGATCATGACCACTGAGAATCCTACTGATATGATGACAAAGGTAGTGACTGCAATCAAGTTTGAATATTGTTTAAACTTGATGACTATTGTCACAATTTGAAGATAAATTGATTGAAGACACTACGAGATATTCTGGTGGATGAGTACAAGATGAATATGGAATTTTCCAAGGTGGAGATTTGTTAATAGAAGAAGAAGAGTGTTGGTGTGGGTCTGGCTAATCCCACATTGCTAATTTACAAAGGAGTGGGGCTTCCTTCACCTATAAAAGGAACCCCCCACCATACTACTTCTTCATCCCAACAAGCATTAGTCTTCTCATATATATCTTGTTCTTCCTCTCTTATATTTGTAATATTTCTACGAGAAATATTATTCAGTAGTGTCCAAGGACGTAAGCCAAATTAGTTGAATCTCGTAAATTTCCGGTGTTTTTTTCTAGTTAATAGCTTTTTATTGGTATAGTAGTAGTGGTTATTGTGATGGTTATTTTTCATATAGAAGAATATCTAGTACAATCGCTCACTCTCTTACCTTTTATGGGTATTATTCCCAACAAAAATGGCTAGTGGTAAGCCTCCGCATTTCTTGGACCTTCTGTGCTATGCAGAAGGTTGCACTCACGCCTGGGTGGATATGCTTGGGAGAGAATCAACGTGGCCCAGTATGCAGTGGCCACAAAGAGTAGGCAAGAATCGCATGGACATTCTGATCGTTTGAAGGAAGTTTTCCCGACAACTCAGCAGCAACCAGTTCTGCGTCGTGAGCTTCTGAAAGAGACAGATGCACGTACTTATGCTGAAGTCACAAACAGGCAGCAGGTGCAGGAGTCTGAGGAAGTCCCAATGGAAATTGTCTCGGATCAGAAACTCAAGGCTCGCTTACAAAGATGTGTTGTTGGGATTCTGCGTGATACCTGTTCTGCAACCTTGGGCCTACCAGAAGAGATTGAATGCCTTGACATGGGTCACCAAAACAAACTACTCATCTTTGAGACAGCTGAGAAAATGCGATATGAGCTTCTGAACAATCTTGGCTTCTGGAATGATAAGTTTTTTGACATTCATCCATGGCGTGCAGAGGATACTGCACTCAGAAGGCTGTGTTGAGTAGAGGTTACTGGTTTACCTCTAAATGCCTGGTTTGAAGATGCCTTCAGGAAACTAGTTAGCCCACTTGGCTCATTGGTACAGATTCATCCCCTCACTGCTACTTGGAAATCTCTTGAGGTGGCGGTTCTGCAATTCGCAACAGCCAGTTCCATGGAGATTCAGAAAAAGATGAAGCTGTTGATAGATGGCATGGCGTGCACAGTCCAGCTTAAGGAAGTCAAAGACAAAGAGATTGCGGAGCCCGGGGTTGGTGACAAGGGGTCCATGTCTGGTGGGAGCAATAGCTTTTTTGCCTCCTTCAAATCCCAACCCACAAAGGAACTGGCCAATAGTATGGCTGATGGGAAGGTCAGTACCGTTGTAGGGAGGCAAAAGGAAGGCTGTCAGATGGACAAGATGGTACCGAAAAAGGTGTTGTCAATCAAAACCAGTACACCACAAGCTGGGGATGTGGGTCCTAACCAGCCAGTTCCATTCCAACTTGTCTCGTTACCATCTCCAGCACCTATACCTATGACTAGGACTCAACAGGAGGAAGGTTATAGCAGTCATTTTACAAGTGGTGAGGGGCTTCTTAGCCATTTCACTGCCCCTGTGTATACCCCTGGCGAATTGTTTGCTGAAGGCCAACTCCAGGTTTCTCGTGAGACCTGTTCGGAAGGTGTACCAGGCGCATACTCTGCTGGAGATTCTGGGATTATCTCCTCATCTGAAGTCATGGCTTTTACTAAAATGAGAAAGGCAGGTGATAAGGCATCATGGGTGGATTCTAAAGGCAGGGCTGGAGATCGTCGGATTGGTAAACATAAAAAACTTAAGCACCTCAAACCCAATGGGAGTTTATCATCGGAGAAAGTCAGCCAGCCAGCCACGGGCACAGTCCACACATTGGTGGAAGATCCGTCATTTCTCGTAGCCCAGACAGAACCAGGTACAGGAGTGTTCGATCCAGGATGTTCACGGCTGCTAGTTGACACAGGGTGTTGGGTGGAGGCAGAGGTACAGCAGAGCTTGGCCACTGCGGATCAGTTGGGACTCAGTAGAAAGACTACGAAAGCAGCAATCAAGAAGAAGTTGAAGGCACAGATCATGGAGGAAGAACAGGAATGGCAAGCTCATTGTCATACCTGAGGTAATATTGGTGATTTTGTTTAGGGCTTAGAATTCTGAATGGTTAATTTTGCATTTTGGAATGTTAGAGGATGTCGTGGAAGGTTGAAACTGAATCAGATTAACACTTTTATATCTAAGCAACAATTGAGTGTATTGTTTTTATGTGAGACTAAGCGGGAGAACTTTTCAGAGAGGTTGGTGGCCAGGTTATGGTCTGGCCATGCCATTCAATGGGATGTTATTGATGCTAGGTGGAGAGCTGGGGGTATGGTGTGCCTGTGGAATGAATTACGGCTAGAAGTTATCAGTGTAGAAAAATTGGAGAAATGGATGTTGCTGGCGCTATGTGTCTGGGATACTGGATTCCATTTTGTTTGTGTTGGTCTCCACGCCCCAAATGTAGTGACTGAACGTAGGATTCTATGGGATGAGCTGCAAAGGAGGAAGTCTCAGGACAGTCTTCCTTGGGTTATTTTAGGGGATTTCAATGAATCCCTAACTACTGAGGAGCACCTTGGGAATTGTTTTAATACTACTGCAGCCAGTCGTTTACAGACATTCATCAATAGGAGTGGTTTGATTGATCTTCCAATCATTGGAAAAACATATACCTGGTTTACTTCTAAGAGCGCTTCCCGCATTGATAGAGTGTTAGCTTCTCCCAGTTGGTGCTCACACTTTAGTCGTCATCGACTGTATGCGGGAGATAAGAGGTTTTTGGATCACATTCCGTTAATTCTGAAAACAGATGTTTTCAGTTGGGGCCGTAGACCATTTCGTTCTTGGGATTTGTGGTGGGAAGATCCTCAATTTTTACACACGGTTGCAGCACTATGGCGGGAGGCTGGGATGTGTTTTCCTGGTGAGTTTTGTGTAGTTAAGAAGCTATCGTTCTTGAAAAAAAAATTACAAGCGTGGCATACAGAACATTTCGGTGCATTAGAAGTCAAACTGAAAACCATCTTGGCTGAGATTGACTCCCTGGATCGGACTAGAAGGGAGGCTGGGGCGGCGATGGAAAACCGCTATTGCACTTTACAGACAATGAAATGGGAGATCAAACGTAAGCTTGAGCTTATGTGGAGACAAAAGTCTAGACAACAGTGGCTTAAATGTGGGGATAGAAACACCAAATACTTCCATGCTAGTGCCACTTTGCGTCGCTCATCAAACTTTATTGGTTCAATAAGGGTTAATGATACGGAGCTGGTCAAACCGGAGGATATAAAGGCTGCTGCAGGTGGGTACTTCCAGCGGTTCTTTGAGGATGCTGGGCAACGATCGCTTGGCCTGGGTAGCTTAGTGTTACCTCAGCTATCTCCTCCGAAAGCTGCGCAGCTAGAAGCTCCTTTTCTGGATGATGAAATAAAGGACGCGGTTTGGGACTGTGGCAGCCACAAGGTACCGGGACCAGACGGTTTCAACTTTTATTTTCTTAAGAAGGCTTGGTCGGTGATCGGTGGGGATATTATTAGGATGGTGCAGGAATTTCATTCCAGCGGTCTGCTGCCTCGCGGGATAAATACCAGCTTCATCACGTTAATTCCCAAGATCCCCGGTGCAGCGAACTTTAGTTCTTACAGGCCAATCAGCCTTATCAGCAGTTTATACAAGATCATCGCCAAGGTACTGTCTAAGAGGCTTAAGCGAGTGATGGACCGGTTAGTCTCTCCCTTTCAAACTGGATTCATGGAAGGCAGGTACATAGCGGATTCAATTATGGTGGCCAATGAAATTCTGCATACAATGAAGAAAACCAATCAGCAAGGTTGGTGTTTGAAGTTAGACTTTCAGAAGGCCTATGACTCGGTCAATTGGTCGTTTCTGCTTGAGGTGATGGGCCAGATGGGGTTCGGTATGCTGTGGAGGAAATGGATTCAGGACTGCATTTCTTCCTCTCGGTGTTCAGTGCTTGTCAATGGCACACCAACCACTGAATTCTCGATGGGGCGAGGGTTGCGACAGGGGGACCCTCTCTCACCTTTGCTGTTTAATCTGGTAGCTGAGGTCCTGTCCAGGTTGCTTACTAGAGCACCCGACTGCCATTTGTTCCAAGGTATTACCTTTGGAGGTTTGCACCTAACACATTTACAGTATGCAGATGATGTTATTCTATTTAGCAGTGGCGATCAGCAAGGAATTATCAATCTCCAGAGGATCCTGCGATGCTATGAACTCTTATCCGGGTTTAAGATTAATTTCTTTAAGTCGGGGCTGGTGGGTATACATGTACCAAGTGGGGAAGCAGTGAACTTGGCGTCCAGAATTCATTGTCGATTGCAGGCTCTACCTTTCCTCTATCTTGGGGTGCCACTTGGAGCGAACCCACGCCGTAGGAGTACGTGGACCACTGTGATGGGTAGATTCAGAAGTAAACTTGCAGCGTGGAAGGGCTCTTTGTTATCGTTGGGTGGTCTGATGACCTTGATTAAATTTGTGTTAAATAGTCTACCTGTATATTACCTAACTTTTTTTCAGATGCCAGCGGGTGTCCGGTTGGAAATGGAGAAATGGATGAGACGTTTCTTATGGGCTGGAAAGGTAGAGAACAGATGTATGTGTAAAGTCAGATAGTCGGTGGTGATTAGTGGGAAAGACCAAGGAGGCACTGGCATCGGAAATCTGATGTTGAGGAATCAGGCCCTGCTCACAAAATGGAGTGCCAGAATTGCCACAGATACTTGCTCTTTGTGGCAACAGGTGATCACTTACAAGTACAGGCCGCGATTAAGCCCAGCCGGATTAGAGTGTCGCAGCAATGGAGGTTCTGCTATCTGGCGTGGCATAGTGCAAACCAGTAAATTGGTATTACCAACTGGAAAATGTATCTCTGCCTTTTATCGTTGGAAATTGGGCAGAGGAAGCTCAATTTCATTTTGGCAGGACAGCTGGTGCAGCACTCGGCCATTATTGGATTTATTCCCCAGATTATATGAAATTTCTCTGCAGAAGGAGGGCTCAATTCTACGGTTTGGGGCACAGTTGGGACAGGAATGGGAGTGGCAACTGATTTGGAGGAGACATTTGTTTGTCTGGGAGGAGGAGGAAGCTAATCGCTTACTAACTCTGTTAAGAGGTCTTGCACCGAGTACAGTGCAGGAGGATGAACTCTTATGAGGAGACCAGCTGAAACCTTTTTCAGTGCGCAATTGCTACCAGATTATGGAGGAGAATCTGATCCAGCCCGGTGAGCCAAGTATACCTAATGTTTGGAGCAAGCAAGGTGCACCCAAATGGCAAGCTTTTATGTGGCTTGCGTGTAGAGAGAAGATACATGCCAAACATCAGCTCATTCAATTTGGTATACTTCCTGGTTCAGCAGGTGCATGTGATGCATGCGGTCTAGCAGAAACAGATTCCAATCATATTTTGCTGGACTGCCGGATAGCTTGGACTTGTTGGTCGCTTCTAGTCCATAAATGGGGTTTATGTTGGGTTCAGCCACGAAATATGAAAGAGTTATTTGTGCAGTGGGGAGGTTTACATGTACCAGTCCGTTGGCAAGGTTTGTGGTATGTGCTATTGTTTGCAGTTACCTGGAGCATATGGCTGGGCCGGAACCATCGAATTTTTCGTAGTATAAGCTGCAGCGCGGAAGACTTATTCTATACTGGCATTCGTCACGGTTTTTACTGGGCAAATTTTAATCTGCAGGCTGGCTGTCCGGATTGTTTGACGTTACTACCAACAGGGTATTTCAGCTCACTACGGCTTAATTAAACGGAATGGATCGTGAAAATTTTAGATGCTGTACATTAGCAATGGCAGGGGTATGCTGGGCGTTGCTGTTTATTCATGTGGGGCTTCTGTGGGTTTCAACTCCGGCCTTCAGCTGAGTCCGCTGCTCAATGGTTTCTCCTGGGGGCAGATTAATGTTACTGCAGATTGTCTTGACAGTTTGGAGGTTTTACCGTTGGTTTCCTTACTGGATATGCAGTGCTTTGGTGTTTTGAAAGTCACAGCTCTTGTAATTCAGTCATAGGATCTGTTTGTTTCATTATGTTCATTACGTTGGTACAATGCTCCATTGTCCAGCCTCTATGTATGCTTGTTACTTACTACTTCTTAATATACATATCGATCTTTCTTAAAAAAAAACAACGGCTTTGTAAGCAGTGAGCAAAGTCCCAAGCACTCTTGTCATAGTTTACAAACTTTTTTCACAGACTTGAAAACAAGAGCATTTGTCTCTCCTCACATGCCTTCTTGGATGGAATTCTGAAACATGAAAGGAGGAAGATTAAGAGCATAGAATATTGAATGCTTTGGAATGCAAAATTTTGAAACATAAAATTTTGATCAGTTTTCTGCTACTAACCTTTTCTTGAAACAACATCTTCACAGTACGATTCAGATTTCCATCCCAACGATATAAACTTTCATTGAATTCTGCCAAGATAACTCTCATTAATTCCGGTGTGCTCAAATACCCTTTTGAAAAAATCATGATCTTTGGACATTGTTCCACAACTAGCTCAACCAAGGAGGGGAATTTCAAGGTGTATTTTGTAGAGCAGAAGCAACTGAGCTCTGGCAAGCCAACAAGTTCCAATCTTGCTAAATGGTTGAAGATAATGCTGTCATCAAGTCCATCTTCCTCATTCTTCACTATTTCTGTCACCATATCACAATCTTTTATCCACATATATCTGAGTTTCACCAGACTTTTTGCTGTAGTTGGTGAGAGTATGTACTGCAATCTTATGCAGCCCGCAACTTCTAAACTTGTAAGGCTTTGGAAAGATGACGTGGACGGTGCTATCTCAATCAAATTGGAACACAACTTCAATTTGATATTTTCAAAATTGTCTAATTGGGAGCCTGAATTCCATATACGGTTCAGACCATCAACCCTAAACAAAATTAAACGTCTTAGTTGTTGGAAGATACTGTAGGCGCCGCCATCTTCTTGTTCAGGAGGGAATAAAACCTTAAAATTTCCATGAATGACTTCAAGAGAATCCAGATGAGGGAATTTATGGAGCAAGTCAAATAAAAAAACTGTTGATTCACCGTATGCAAAAGACAGTCCAAGAGATTTCATTTGGTTAAATTCACCAGCAGGAAGCATTCTGATTTCAGAACTAGATATCGTCAGAGTGTCCAAGTTGGGAAGGATCTTCAAACATGAAAACAAAAGTAAGTTTCAATAAATACCAAACGAAAACTTTCAAATAAATGTAAAATATATAAATTTTATGTTAACTGGTTTGTTATTCCAATTTTAGAAAAGCATTCCAAACAAGACTTTTATTACTCAAAATCGTATGTACCTTTGCAAATGGAAGAAATGGTTGTGAAACTGATTTCAATCTATCATCAGTTGTAGTACTTGTTGATGTTTGGGTGATACTCGAGGAGTCCACATCAAATATGTTCAGTTTTGGAAGATGATAGAGAACCAATTTCTTCAACACCGGCCATTCTGAAATATGCATTTCTGGGTAGAACACAGAGAGGTTCGGTAGGTCCTCAATGTGCAAATAACCCAATTGATGGAGCTTAAACAAAGGAACCTCTTTATTTACACCTTCCTCCGCCTTGGCAACAATTTCCTTCAATCTCTCGCACTTCCCTAAGTTAAGCACTTCAAGTTGAGGAAGGTCTTCCGCAACAGAAGCAGGGAAGAGTGTTTCAAGACTCCCGCACTCTCCAACATCCACCATTCGAAGGTTATGAAAGGATAAAATACCTTGAAGATCATCGGTCTCATCTTTATTCCATATATACTTCAAATTCGGTAGATTCAAAATATATATGCTCTGTAACTGCGAGGATGCTCTCCAATTTGATTCTTGTGAAAAAATTACCATTTGTTTATCAAAAACCCTCTCCATCGAATCACAATATATGATGGACAGTTTCTCGAGATGGTGGAACTGTGTGAAAAATGAATTGGACGGAAAAATACAGAGTAACTCTTTTGCATCGGTGACCCACAATATCTTGAGCTTGCAAAAGGAAATCGGGTGGAACTGGGTGTGCCATATCATCTTCAACTGCTCCATGTCGATGATACGTAGTATCTCCAATTTGGGGAGGGAAACCTGCAATAACATTAGCTTTTATAACTATCTAATAGAATTAAGATACAATCCCTTTGAATACAGAAAAATTAAAATGTGAATCAAAGTTTGTAATGATATTGAATTTAAAACCTGCTGAACTAAAACAACATATTACCTTTCTATTGAAGAAAGTCAAGTTGGCACCATCTGAATCTAAATCTAAATCGCTGCTGATAAATTCCCTCATTAATGGGCATGCCTGAATAATGAGAACATCCAGGGAGGACAATTCGATCAAGTTTGCAACGCAGAAACTTGTAAACTTGGGGAGCCCAATCAGCGTTAGAGAATGCAGATTAGGGAACAGACTTAAAACCGTTTCTCTCCCTTCACCTACATCAAGCTGTTGCTGTTGCTGTTGCAAAAGACTTGTAACCATTGAAGGCGAAAGCAAATAACATAAATTTCTACAATCTTGAATGTCCAAAGTTGTTAATTTCTGAGTTCCGGTAATAAAGTCTCCAGGCTGTTCATGCCATATATTCTCCACTTGAACTGACAAGAGCCTTAGATATTCCAAATTAGGAAGTGTAACCTGCATATGCATTATTTCATCATTCTGTTCATACCAGTCTGATTGGGAAAAACAAGTTTAAGCACTTACCTTTGCATTAAAAAGGGACGTCTGATGAGGAGAAGTTGCGAATGGATCATCCACCTTGGAATGAAAGCATTTCAGGCGAGGCAAACCTTGAAGTGATAAGGAGTATAGATGACTCAAGAAAATAGAATCGTTTCCGTCACTTCCCTCAGCCACAATCATTTCCAGGTTCACGCAATTACTCACTGCCATATGCTGCAACTGTGACAAGCCCTTTGCTACAGAGGATGCGAGAAGATACTTCAGTTTTGGACATCTGCTCACTTCCAGAGTTTTTAATCTGCCAAAAGACTCACTGTTGAGTTGTCCACTGTAAAACTTCTCCAACAAAATCAAATTGTGGAGATAAAGAGATTCCAACATGGGGAAGACATTGTTGAAACGATGCCAATTTCTTGATTCAACAAATACTAAATGCTTAATTTCAGGGTGATTTTGGATATACAAATGCTTCAATAATAGAAATCCTTCCAAATTCAACTGATAGAGGACATTCTTAACCCCCTTTACTTGGTCCAGATATAGAATCTCAATAGTCCTCATCAAGATTCGGACACCAAACGTCTCATCGCCAATGTCTGTATCGAGCTTGAGTTTCAATATTTTTGAAGAAATCATGACTGAATCGGTATCCCAATCACTTCCTATATGTATTTGGAATCTTTTCAGCCTTTCAGAGAACAACCCAGCTGGTATCATCTTGGGATCTCGAATATGAATCTCCAAATTGGAGAGCTTGGACAAATGGTTCAACTTCCCAAGGCTAGCATTCTTCTGTTTTTCAAATGTTCCCCATTCATCAAAACTGTTCTGCATACGCAAATCTTCAAGCTTTGAAAGCATTGATAGCACATTTGATGGAATTACTTTTAGGAAAAAGCAGCCAGTCAAATCTAACAATTTCAACTTAGATAACTGCCCTATCTCCGTTGGTAAACACTCAAATTTCGATCTAGTAATGCTGAGGATCACCAGATTTGTAAGCTTTCCGATCATGGATATATCCTCTAAGTCGCAAAACTGAAGACACAATGTTCGAAGATTCTGCAATTTAACTATAGAAGAGGGCAATGACGGAAGAGAGAGTCTCGTTATATCCAAAACTTTGAGATTCTTCGTCTCTTTAAAAATTTGATCAGGTATTTCTAAATGCGAGTGTCCCCTAGATAGATTTAAAAAATGAAGTTCGGGACAACCTATTTCTTCGGGGAGTCGAGTACATCTTCGTAATGACATTGCTTTATAACTTCTCCGACTATCCTCTTAATAGTCATTAAGATCAAACTCCCCAAGTTTCACAAAAAAGTTTTCATCTTTTAGAGCAATCGATATTCAAACGTCTCGCACGAGATCATGTGTTAAAATGAGGTCGTTTTGCTCTTTAATCAAACAAGCAGCCACGAGATGATCCACTAATGACTGCACTCTGTCTTTTGCTTCCTCAATTGAGGAAACCTCGGGAAACAAAGACAAACTCGAACCATATTTCACCAAATCTCCAACTGATATAAAATCCTGACAACATAGCAGAAAAGTGGACTTGAGTTGTTTTGAGGCTAAATGATTGTAACTTACTTGTAAAGCGCAGTAAACCTCTGATGGAACTCCCTCAATGAAATTATCGGGTGAAGGTCTTTCTAACTGTCGCAAGGCATCTTTCCAGTATGCCGAACTCTTATTCTTCAAAGCACTTGCAACCGTTGAAATGGCCAGTGGCAAGCCTCCGCACTTCTTGGAGATCTTCTGCGATATGGACAGTAATTCAGGATTTTGCAAATAATCGCCAGCCCTCTTCTTGAACAGATTCCAAACTTCTTCTTCCTGTAAAGGGTGAATTTCAATATTGTTTTGGCACGCCATTTTATCTGACAAAACATGAAGATCTCTGGATGTCAGTAGAATCTTGCAGCCTTTGTGATCATCCCTGGACAGTATCCCAACTTCCGTCAAATTAAACTTTTCCTATATATTATCCAAAACAATAAGAGTTTTTTCTCTTTGTTTCAATCTTTGATGCAATCGACTTGCTCTTGCCTCCATACTTTCTTCAGGGAATTTTAGGCCTAGTTGGTCCCCAATGATCGTTTGAAGACTCTTCAACTCTGGCTTCTCGTCCACACGAGCCACAACCACCTCATCAAATAAATTTTTTATCCTAGCTTGCCTGACAACCTCTTCAACCAGCATGGTTTTGCCAACACCACCAGTTCTGTACACCCCAATCATTTCTGAACTGGAAGAGACAAGAGCATCCATTATTTGTTTAAAGATGCTCAACCTGGACTTAAATTCCTCATAATCGTCGGCAGACCTGGATTCAGTCGACAGAGCAGGTTGGCAGGTAAGTCTATCGAAAGTATCTCTTCTTCTTTTCAGAGCGTCAACGTTCTGGGCTTCCCTCTCAGCGTATTTGCTGAGTTTTTTTTTTTTTTTTGAAGGTATAGGGGTATCCACCATCGACCACAGTGACTAATCCCCTACGCTGCCTCGTAAGCACCGGCTAAGGGTGGGTTCAGCTGGCCCAGAATTTTAAAGTGTTCCATACCCAAAGACAGGAATCGAACTCCTAACCTTTGGTTAAGGGAGGAGGAGGCGTATTTGCTGAGTTGATATCGTGCTTTGACATTTGGACACAACCGAAAGAAGCAATTGTTCTTTATTCGTTCTTTCTCTTCACCGATTTTCGCTTTCAACCTATCAGCAGTCTCTTGCACCTTACGAATCCACTCCTCCACTTCCTTCTCAGCCACTTCCCCTTTTTTTGCCTCCTTGGCTATTCGACTCTGTACACGTGCTCGTGCACCTTCCAGTTCCTCAAACGTTTCTCTTAATTTGGCGACGTTGCTATTGCACTTAAAAGGGTAACCAAGGTGACGCATGGTCGGACCTATGGTGTAATCAAAAGCTTTTTCCAAAATTGGAGGGCCGAAAGCAAGAGCGGCTTGTACAAAAGCCATTTTTTCCTGAGTAGATAAAATTGGAGCAAACAAGTTTTGCAAAGGATCAGTGAATTTTATGAAACGAAAACCAAGCACAGATTTTTTTTTTTTTTCAAATGATGCAGAAGGCTAAAACGCTAGAAAGAAACAAGTATTCTCAAGAACTGGCAAAGACAAAACACTGGAATAGCAAAGAAGTTTTGGAAAGAAGTGGCAGTAGAGAAATAAGCAAAAAGCACCCGGGTGATTATAGTTATGAGCAACGAACAATGGAGGAAATTGAAGAAGAAACGAAACGCACAGTAGAAGAGCAGAGAAGATGAGAGAGAGATGATTATAATTATGAGCAGTGGACAATAAAAGAAACCAAAGCAGATTAGAAAATGAGAGAATATATGATTATGAGATTCTGCATGCAACAGAAGAAAAGAATGTTAATTCTTTTGAGAAGGCATATGAATATATAAAAGCATTCTTCATTCTTTTTCTTTTGAGAAAGCACAATATTCTCTCCATTAAGATGCATCATGCAAGTAAAGTACTCTAAATGCGTGGATCTTAAGTGATGCGAAACAGGGCAAGATGTTGTTTGTTGCAAGTAAAGTACTGACATGCAGACTCTGCGTTTCTTATGCTCTGTTCTACACCCCAATGAAGAAGAAACGTTTATTCATCCACCCAGGCCACAAGGCAAGCCGGGAATTAATACACAGTACAGGACAAGAAAGGAAACTACAGAAAGCAAAGAGAATCTGATAACTAGTCTTTCTTGTCCAGTTCTTGTCCCCTGACCGTATTTAGCAATCAATGCCGTTTCGTGTCAGGCTTCCCTTGGTGATCAAACATCCTACCAAGCCTGACATATCATATTCTTCCAATCTATATGGAGCGTTCCAATCTATTTTGCTTTCAATTTGGAATAAAAGAAAGGTTTATTCATCTTCTCGCTGTTCTCAATTTGGAATATTTTTCCAAATGATGCAAAGACAAAGCCAGAAGAAAGAAAAAAGTATTCGTAACATCTGACAAAGACAAAAAAACGGAATGGATTCTCTCACATCACAAAACCTCCCACCTCTCACTAAAACACTACCTCCTACTGCCCCCCTTCACCCATCTTCTGCACCCCAACCTCCATCACACACTCGACTCCCTAACCCTACATCCTTACAGCGACAAGCTGGTACCACTTCAGGACCTCGTATGGTTTCATCGCATGCTAAGGATAAGGCAAACCGGCCAGTTCCAAAGTGGGATCCTGTGAAAGCTTTTGGTACAGACCGTTATATCTCCTATTGTGTAGAAGACATCCCAGAGGAGTGGACATCCACCAAACTGTTCAAGGAGATTGCCAATATTGAGCCCGTTGCAGATGTTTTCATCCCTAACCGTAAGTCTCGCAGAGGTTTAAGGTTTGGTTTCATCAAATTCGTGCGCTGTGGAACACAGGAAAGACACAGGCTACGAAGGCTGATGGATACTTTTGGTGGGCATACCCGAATGCGCTTTAACGAGGCCCGCTTTGCTGTCATGGAGGGACGTCGACCTTCGCTGAGGGGTCGACATGGCAAGGAACCCATCAACTTATCTTCACAGTCCCCTGTTCTGGGAGCTATCAGGATATCTGCAAAAGAATGTGACGGTCGAACCTATGCAGAAGTTATCACAGGGCAACCTTCTACCTCCTCTGAAGCCAGACCTTTACGGGTATCTTCTAATGCGGGGGCTTTGGAATGGCTCCATCGCAGTGCAGTGGGATTCCTCCGTGAAACTATGTTAGATGACTTCCCCATTTCCATGAATGTCCAGTGTCTCTCTATGGGAGGAACACAACGTTTACTCACTTTTGCAAGCACTGAGTCACTGCACATGGCACTCACCTCCAATCTTCATTTCTGGACTGAGCGCTTTCATGCTTTTCACCCCTGGAATCCAACTGACGTGGGTGGCCGTAAGAATCTGTTGGATCGGGGTGCGTGGATTACCATTACATGCCTGGACCGAAGAGGCCTTCCAGACTCTAGTCAAGCCAATGGGATCCTTGGTGCAGATACATCCTACAACAGCTGCATGGGAAGCCCTTGATATGGCACGGCTCCAAGTGGTCACAGCGGATGTCAAGCCTACACAGATTGAGGTGCAACTGTGTGTGGATGATCAACAGTTCACAATCCGTTTGGAGGAGATAACGGATGGGGAATGGACGAGTAACGGGACTGGTGAAAAGTTCCCTGTGCCAGAAGCTACCAGTAGCCGCTCTACACAACCCACCATATCACCATCAAAGGACAGGTCTCCAACAGGTACAGGGCGCACGCATCCTCTGGGTAAGAAGAAGGAGTGTCGGAAGGAGTTAATGCTGGCCAATTTAAAAACGGCACAAGTCAATCGTAGTGGTCTGGGACAGCCTTCGCATACTCAGAGCTGCACATTGGAACAGATCCCACACGTGGGATTTGGTAAAAATTTGGTCCACTCTAAAGAGGGCCAATTTGGTCATTCTTTGTCTCAAGTTGCAGGCACCAGCACGTGCTCAGCCCCAGCCCTTGTATTGTCCCGAACTGATTATCATGAAGAGGGTCAATCCTCACTTCTACGGACTTCCTTAGCTACGCGAACACTTCCAGATCCCATGGCAGAGTATGCGGCTTCTGCTCTGTACTCTGCAGATACTGATTTCACTTACATGAGGAAGGCCGGCTACAAAGCTTCACGGCTTGGGTGCATGGGTAGAGTTAATATACGCAAGGCCAGGAGATAGAGGACACTTCGTAGACTCAAACCAACTGGTAGTCTATCCTCTGGTCATCTGAGTCTCCTAGAGAAGGATAGCTCAGCTCCTGTAGTCGAAGATCCCTCCTTTCTGGATATTACCCGGGCTACTATGACAGAAGTATCAGAGACCCATGCCTCTGGGGGCTCTGCCTCAGGCCAGTGTTCAATCGAGGCGGAGACGCAGCGCTCGATGATTATTGCGGACACCTTGGGTCTTAGCCGCAAGCTGACCAAGGAAGCAATCCGCCAAAAGCTGATGGGGAGAATTGCGGAGGATGGCCAGGCTTGGAGGACTCACTGCGCTACGTAGTGCTTCCCAGGTTTTTATTTGCGGTTGGGTTTTCTCTTTTATGCTATGATTAATTTTGCTATGTGGAATATTCGTGGGTGTCATGGTAGGATGAAGGAATTACAGATTAGACAGTTTATTAGTAAGGAAGGGCTTAGCCTCTTGGTCATCTGTGAAACTAAGAGGGAGCAATTTTCTGATCGTATAGTACGTAGGTTGTGGGCGGGCAATAATATTCAGTGGACTGCTATAGATGCACAAGGCAGGGCTGGTGGATTGGTGTGTTTATGGAATGACGATCAGATTCAGAATATTGGGATTGAAAAATTCGAACGTTGGGTGAGATTGGAGATGAAGGTTCGGGCAACGGGTTTCCATTTTGTGTGTGTGGGTCTTTACGCACCAAATGTAGTGGCTGAACGACGCTCACTATGGAATGAGCTGCAGTGCAGGAAAGCCACGGATACGGTTCCATGGATGATCCTGGGCGATTTTAATGAAATTACTGCTGCTGAAGAGAGGACCGGTCGGACGTTTAATCGGACTGCAGCTCATAGCCTTACCAATTTTATTAATCGGAATGGACTGGTGGATCTGCCGCTTCATGGCAAGGCATTTACATGGTTCAGCACTCATAATGCTTCCAGGATTGATAGGGCTTTAGTTTCCCATGATTGGCTTCTGCATTTCCGCCACCATCGGCTATACGCAGGGGACAAGGGCTTTTCTGACCACGTGCCTATAACCCTACGCGCGGATTCACTCTTCTGCGGCTTCAAACAGTTTCGTTCATGGGATATTTGGTGGGAGGATCACAATTTTTTACAGACTGTGGATGAGATATGGCAAGAAACTGGGCGGCTTTTTCCTGGCGATTTCAGTGTTGTGAAGAAATTGGCTGTCTTGAGAAAGCACCTGCAAACCTGGCACAAAGCTTCTTTCGGATCTCTTGAGTCTCAACTTCACACGATACTTGTGGAATTGGACTTACTTGACCAGAATAGAAGAGGGGTGGGGCTTACATCAGTGGCGAGATATGAAGAATTGCAGTTACAGAAGTGGGATCTCAAACGGAAAATTGAAGCAATGTGGAGGCAAAAATCCAGACAACAATGGCTTCGACTGGGGAACAAGAACAACCGATTCTTTCATTCATGTGCCACTATTCGGCATTGCAGGAATTTTATTGGGACTATTCGTTTCAATGGTGAGGCATTTTCTACCCCTGCTGGTATCAAAACAGCAGCTGTGCAGTATTTCCATCAATTTTTCCAGGATCCGGGTGTACAGGGATATGGCCTGGGTAGTTTGGTCCTTCCCCGGCTGACATCAGAAGCTGCCACCAGTTTAGAGACTCGATTTCTTGCTGATGAGATTAAATGCTCCGTCTGGGACTGTGGTAGCCACAAAGCTCCAGGTCCGGATGGTTTCAATTTCCATTTTATCAAGAAGGCGTGGACTGTGATTGGACAGGATATAATTAAGATGGTGCAAGAGTTCCATTCCAACGGAGTCCTTCCGAGAGGCATCAACACAAGCTTTCTGACTCTAATTCCCAAGAAAAAGGGTGCGGTTGATTTTTCGGACTACCGGCCAATTAGCCTCATCAACGGATTATACAAGATTATTGCCAAAATTCTCTTCTCTCGTCTTAAGCAAGTACTGGATCGGTTAATTTCTCCGTTGCAAACTGGGTTCATGGCAGGAAGGTTTATTGTGGATACGCTGATGGTAGCTAATGAGATTATTCATTCCATGAAGAAGTCTAAACGCCCCGGCTGGTGCCTAAAATTGGACTTCCAAAAGGCATACGACTCGGTTGCTTGGTCATTTCTGATGGAAGTAATGGCAAACATGGGCTTTGGGGATCGCTGGTGTAAGTGGATTATGGCATGTATTTCTTCTGCCCGATGTGCAGTTCTAATAAACGGTGTGCCAACTGAGGAATTCCCATTGGGAAGAGGTTTGCGCCAAGATGATCCCTTATCACCACTTCTCTTCAATCTTGCAGCTGAAATTTTGTCCCGCATGTTGAGAAGTGCAGCGGAACGTCAGCTTTTCCAAGAAATGACTATTGGCAACTTACAGTTGACCCATCTCCAATATGCTGATGACATCATGTTGTTTTGCATTGGTGATCCACAAGGCCTTAATAATATCCAAGGTATATTACGCTGCTATGAACTACTATCTGGTCTTCGAGTTAACTTTTTCAAGTCAGGATTAGTGGGGATTAACGTCACACCCAGTGAGGCGGCAAGGATGGCATGTTCCCTCCACTGCCGATTGCAGCAATTACCTTTCTCATACCTCGGGATACCACTTGGGGCTCACCCACGTAGGCGCAGCACCTGGGACATGGTGGTTAATCGGTTTAAAGGCAAGTTAGCTTCGTGGAAAGGCTCACTGTTATCGATGGGGGGGAGACTTACATTGGTTAAATCAGTGCTTAATTCCCTGCCAATTTACTACATGTCATTTTTCCAGTTACCGGCGGGAGTACGGAAGGATTTAGAGAAATGGACAAAACGCTTCTTGTGGGCTGGAAACGCAGACAAGAGATGTTTTTGTAAAGTCCGCTGGGCACAGGTTACTTGCGCTACTGATAATGGAGGGGCTGGTGTGAGTTGCCTGAATTTAAAGAACTCTGCTTTACTTATGAAGTGGAGTCATCGCCTTGTTAGTGATCCTGATGCGTTATGGAGTCAAGTAATCATGCAGAAGTATAGACCTATCCTACGTCCAGAAGGCTTAATATGTACGGCCCGAAATGTTTCAACCACCTGGAATGGAATTATGAAGATCAGTCGATTGCTCTTGTTCAATGGTCGGTGCCTCTCCTCGCTGTTTCATTGGCAATTGGGTAACGGGAGCTCTATTATTTTTTGGCGTGATGTCTGGTCTGGATCGGCTCCTTTGTGTGTGGTCTTTCCCAGATTATATGCATTGTCCATGGAAAAGGAGGGGTCGGTGCTGCAGTTTGGGGAGCTGATTGATAACATCTGGAAGTGGAACTTTACTTGGCGGCGTAACCTATTTATTTGGGAGGAAGAGGACGCTGGTCGCTTGCTTGCGTTGTTGGACGGAATCCGGCCTAACCCAGATAGTACCGATTGTCTCATGTGGGGAGATCAGTTGGCCTCTTTCTCAGCCAAGGTCTGTTATCAGTCACTACAGGCGAGTTACCATCTACCCAGTGAAAGGATAATTCCTAATGTATGGCGGTATAAGGGTGCTCCTAAATGGCAAAGCTTCATGTGGCTGGCGTGCAGGGAGAAGCTGTTGACCAAAGGATACCTGTTCCGGATAGGTATTCTACCGGCATCTGAGCAACATTGTGACGCTTGTGGTTGTGTGGAAGGGGACTCCAATCACATTCTCTTGGATTGTAAGAAGGCATGGTCTTGTTGGTCATTGCTGATGCGACAGTGGGGTCTCGTATGGGTCCAGCCACAGTCTATCGCTGAATTATTCATTCAGTGGCACGGCTTTCCCATCCCCTATCGCTGGAGAGGCCTCTGGTATGTATTGCTCTTCTCATGTGCTTGGAGTCTTTGGTTGGGTAGGAACAACAGAATTTTTCGTGGAGAAGAAAGTAGTGCCACTGATTTGTATTACAATGGCATGCGACATGGCTTTTATTGGGCACGCACTAATCTCTCGGAGGTTGCATTAGATAGTCTGGATGTATTACCATCCAGTGATTTTCTGTCCTTATTAGCTATCTAGAATCGTGGCTGGTGTAAGTAGCAGATACCGTCACTTTGTCTAGGTATTTGCAGGGTGTATCTTGCCAATTGGGAGGGCACAAAGCTTTTTTTTGTCATTCAATTGCATAGGCTTGATGGTTGCTGTATCCTCGGTGGGTCTTGTGGTTTACTCGTTGTTTTTCCAGAGGATTGTGTGGTTCTCTGATTAATCTGGGGCTGTTGTATAGTTTGACTTGGTGTTTTGAAAATTATAGATCCTGTAACTTAGTCATAGGATCTGTCTTGTTTCATTTTGGCCATTGTGTTGATACAATGCTCCATTGTACATCCTGTATGTATGCTTATTCCATCTTAATATACATATCGATATTTTTTCAAAAAAAAAACAACTGACAAAGACATAGGAACAATTTGTCTTTATTAAATTTGGTCTGGAATACGGTATTGGACTTGGGTGAGGTGGCAATGGATAGCAGCAGAAATGAGGTGGCGGATTGGGTAAAAGAAGATGAGCTCAGGTATTGCCATCTGCAAGAGAAAAAGTGGCAAGCAAAGAGTAAAATCGAAGCTATGTGGAGACAAAACTCCAAGGTGCAGTGATTGAAAATTGGGGATTCAAACTCAAGATTCTTTCATATTTGTACTTGCACTAGACACAAATTTAACTCTATAAATTCATTGTTGATTGACGGAAAGAGGAGTAAGGAACCAGTAGAGATAAAAAAGGAGGCCAAGATATATTTTAAAAACATCTTCCAAGAAGATTCTAGTCAGTAGTTGGGCATTGGTTGCTTGGAATTTAATTTGCTTCTCCCACAAGATGCGGATAGACTGGTTGAGCTATTCTTTGAAGATGAAGTTAAGGCAACTGTTTGGGATTGTGAGCCACAAAGCATCCGGGCCGGATGGATATAATTTCTTTTTTATCAAAAATACATCGAAGGCAGTGGCTAAATGTCTTAAGGATGATAGACGAGTTCTACGACAGCGAGAGACTGCCTATAGGAGTCAACAACTCCTATTTGGTGCTGATCCCAAAGATAGAAGGGGCGGTTACTCTCAACAACTTTAGGCCCATCAGTCTTATTAATAAGATGTATAAAATAGTTGCAAAGCTGCTCACAAAGAGGCTACACAGCGTTATCTCACCACTAATTTTGCCGTTTTAGGCGGGATTTATTGGCGGTAGAAAACTATTTGAGTTAATCATGATAGCCTCCAAAGTAATACATGCTGCTAAGGTCACAAGACAAAAGGGATGGTGTTTTAAATTGAATTTCCAGAAGGTGTACGATACGGTTTGTTGGGAAGCACTGATGGGCATCTTGGAAGCCATAGGTTTTAGTAGAAAATGGAGGAGTTGGATTGGACACTGTATTTCGATAGCAATAATTGCGGTTCTTATTAATGGAACTCTGACTCAAGAATTTGAGATGCGAAGAGGATTGAGGCAAGGGGACCCATTGTCACCCTTCCTATTTGATCTCGCTGTGGAAGTATTGTAAAAAATACTCCAAAAAGCTGAGGAGGTTGGATTAATAAAAGGCATTAAGATGGGCAGTAGCTCAATTAACCCATTTACAGTACGCTGATGATGTGATATTGTTTAGTAGTGGAGGAGAGGCATGCATGAGGAACCTTAAAAGGGTTTTAAGATTTTTTGCTTTGCTCAGCAGTTTCAAAGTGAATTTCCACAAGAGTGCACTGATTAGGTTGAATTATACTAGGAAGGAAGTAGAGATAATGGTGGCTTCCTTGCTGTGTAGATCGGATAGCCTATCAAATACCTGGGCTTACCACTCGAAGCCAACCCAGAAAAGTACAAGACGAGGGAAGGAGTACTGAGTAGTGTTAGGAGAAAGCTAGCCAACTGGAAAGGAAAGTTCCTTTCTATGGGAGGGAGACTTACCTTGGTTAAGTCGGTATTGAATAGTACTCTCGTCTTTTATATGTTGTTATTCAAAACAACGTATTTAATATTTCAAGAATTGGAGCATGACAAATAATAAACGGGCATCTGGCATAAAAACGGAGTGAATAAAATACCACAGCGGAAGACTTTATTCAATTGGACAGAATGTCCAAAACAGAAAACGGATCCACAAGCCTAAAATCACAAACTGGGCTTAAAGCCCGGAACATAAAACCTTATCCAGTAGAGTGATAAACGAATAAAATATAGTGTGAGTCAAACATCAAAACAAGTCAAACAGTAAACTGCCAGAAACGTAAAACCGTGTAAAATGTGCAGGTGCGATAGTCCAGCCCAGTCCTAGGAAGCACTCACACCTCAAACACCGTCTACGGCTCACGAACCACTCCTGAAAGGGGGAAACATCAACGGGTGAGATAAAATCTCAGTAGGAGTCACAGCATCATATGTCCTACGGGGAAAAACGAGAATACAAACAAAGAAGGGAAGGAAATGGACCACTATACGAACAAGGACAAAAACGGAACAACTCGAAGAATATGGAATTTTACACTTTTGGTTTTTATTATGTATAACATGATTTCAGACCCATAGGTTATAAATCAACAACTTGTAACTCAACACGACTAATAATGCCAACCAAAAACCCATCGGGATGGACATGATAAAACACTCCTCGAGTAACCCCCGCTAAAGGGAAACCTGGAGCCCACTGGCGATGTTATTTTATATTTTTAGAAAAAAATACTAAATACGTAACCCGTACCGCCAGTGTTGTCCGAGACTGGGCAAAGAAAACAAAACACGTATCATACCCATCTCCATAATCAATACGTAACAACCTGCGAAGATGTGGCAGGTAAACGAAAACAACACCCATACGACTCCCGAACAGGTAAGCAACTCTCCCCTATCACTGGGATTCCGTATACTCACTCGCATTGGCCAAGCGAACGTTTTATGACTGTAGATACCAAACTGATACGTGTAGACTGTTTATAAAACCATATAAATAAATTTTGACAAATGGTACAGTTCCAATACTTCTACGATCTTAATCAAGATACTCGATACAGATCATAATACGCAAATCCATAAACTGATCCATGATTTAATATTAGATAACTTCTAAGCATAAGTCTCATTCCCAACATTTATTATTAAATTTATTAAATGAAAGCGTTGATTTGTTGTTCCCATGATACAACAGCTTCGATCTTCTTGGGATCCACCAACACTCCACTAGCCGACACCACGTGTCCCAAGAAACCGACTTCTCGCAACCAGAACTCACACTTAGAGAACTTGGCGTATAACTACCGAGCTCTAAGTATCTCCAATACCATCCTCAAATGCCCGGAATGCTCCTCCTCTGACTTTGAATAAATGAGGATGTCGTCGATGAAGACGATCACGAACCGATCAAGGTATTCCCGGAATACCCGGTTCATTAGATCCATGAAGACAGCTGGTGCATTCGTCAACCCGAATGGCATGACCAGGAACTCGTAGTGCCCGTAACGAAACCTGAAATCTGTCTTCGGGATATCTGACTCACGAACCCGTAGCTGATGATAACCCGATCACAAATCGATCTTTGAGAATACCGACGCCCCCTGCAACTGATCGAACAAATCATCTATTCGGGCTAGAGGGTACTTGTTCTTTACGGTAACCTGGTTCAACTGCCGGTAATCAATACACAACCGTAATGAACCATCCTATTGTCTGAAATGCTCTTGAACTTAACAAAACCAAATCTTAAGCCCCTCTTAGATCTTCGATTTGGAATGAAAACATCCGCCACAGGTTCAATATCAGCAATCTCCTTGAACAATCTACTCGAATTCCATCCCTCTGGGATGCGTTCTGTGAAATATGAAATGAAACGATCCTCACTGAACACTGTCACTGGTTCCCATTTTCTCTTGACATTCCTTGACTGGACATGATTACTCTGAATCTCAGGACTTCTCTGACAAACATTCTTACTGGGTGTAATCGTATGTGTAATGTGTTTTAGGACGGTGTTTGTGTTTGGGTTAGGGGTGGGGGAGGAGCTTTGGGTAGTGAGAGGTAGTGAGAGGTAGTGTCATCTTATCCTCTTGGTATATCAGGATTTCGTGAGTTGCTGCTGTTTTGATGTTTTGGAATATTACATAACTCGCAAAAAGATATAGGCGCATAGAATTACTAAATAAAATATTAAAAAGAGATTTAATAATAATAAAAGAGTAACGTCGAAATGTCATAATAAAAGAATATAAAATATGGCAACATTTTACAGCTCTCAATAATAATAATAATAATAATAATAATAATAATAATAAACCAATAGTATATTTAAAACAATCTGTTATAAGTAAATTACGCCATAACTCATTCTGTAATAATAAACCAATTAAAGTCGATTCAGGAAGGACAAGCAATAAAAGGGGACATGACTCCACCACACACCTCATCACAGGCTTCTTCACCAACTTTCTCAGCCACGGCTTTGTAAGCAGCCAGCAAAGTCCCAAGCACTCTTGTCATAGTTTACAAATTTTTTTCACAGACTTGAAAAAAGAGCATTTGTCTCACCTCACATGCCTTCTTGGATGGAATTCTGAAACATAAAATATTGAATGTTTTGGAATGTTATCATGTGCAATTTATATTCAAAATTTTGATCAGTTTTCTGCTACTAACCTTTGCCTGAAACAACATATTAACAGTACGATTCAGATTGTCATCCCAACGATAGGAACTTTCGTCGGTTTCTCCCAACATTACTTTCTCTAATTCTGGTGTGCTCAAGTATTCTCCTGAGAAAATCATCATCTTAGGACATTGTTCCACAACTAGCTCATCCAACCACGGGAATTTCAAGGTCAGTTTTGTAGAGCAGAATCAACTGAGCTCTGGCAAGCCAACAAGTTCCAATCTTGCTAACCGGTCAAAGATAATGCTATCATCAAGTCCATCTTCCTCATTTTTCACTATTTCTGTCACCATATCACAATCTTTGACCCCCATATATCTGAGTTTCACTAGACTTCTTGATGTAGTTAGTGAGAATATGGACTGCAATCTTATGCAGCCCACAACTTTTAAACTTGTAAGACTTTTGAAAGATGCAATGGACAGGTTTCGAGATGGCGGAACTCTGTGAAAAATGAATTGGACGGAAAAATACAGAGTAACTCTTTTGCACCGGTGACCCACAATATCTTGAGCTTGCAAAAGGAATTCGGGTGGAACTGGGTGTGCCATATCATCTTCAACTGCTCCATGTTGATTTTTTTTAGGAAATATCGAGATGTATTAAGGATTAAGTAATACTACAGGGGAGCTGGTACAATGAAACATTGTACCAGCTCAAGGAACCAAATGAAACTGACAAATCCTATGATGAGTTACAGAGTCTGAACTTTCCTACTCCAGAGAATCTACTTGCGTGATCATTTAATCCCTTCGCTGATCATTTCTTCTGCTCTATCAGCAACAGCTGTCTGCAGCAAATCAAGCTTATCACATCCCACGTCTCAGGCTTTAGACCCTTTCATGATTCTGAGCCTCCTGCAGGAGCTGCTGAACATTATTCTCTAAACAATCTATGGACCCAGCAAAGAAACAAAATCTCCTGAGGGTAACAGATCCAGACTGTCCATGCATACCTCCTTAAGATTAGTCTTTGCCCAATAAAAACCATGCCGCAGACCATTATAAAACATATCATCAGCACTACTATCTTCATTCCTGAAGATTCTGTGATTTCTGCCCAGCCAAATACTCCACGCAAGAGAAAATAACAGAACATACCACAATTCTTTCCATCGTCGGGGAATTGGATAACCATCCCAATGCACAAATAAATCTGCCATAGACTGTGGCTGGATCCAAACTAAGCCCCAGTGCTTAAACAATAGCGACCAGCATATCCATGCCTTCCTACAATGAAGCACAATATGATTGGAATCCCCTTCTACGGCTCCACAAGCGTTGCAATATCGATCAGAATCAGGTAATAGACCAAGTCTGCTTAGATGTCCTTTGGTCGTAAGCTTCTCCCTGCACGCAAGCCACATGAACGCTTGCCATTTGGGAGCTCCTTGCTTGCTCCAGACATTTGGGATTTGTTGCGCAATCGGTGGGACTAAACACTCTACCAGTGAGTTGTAACAATTGCGAACTGAAAAAGTGCGCAACTGCGTTCCCCACAACAACATATCTTCATTTGCAGGTGACGGTCTGAGCCCTTCCAGCATGGACATTAATTTCTCAACTTCATCATCCTCCCACGCAAATAACCGTCTCCTCCACATGAAAGACCACCTCCAAACCGTTCCAATCAGTGTCCCAAACCGCCACACTGGTCCATCTTTATCAAGTGATAACTCATATAAGCGAGGAAAGATTATCTTTAAAGGCATCGTACCGCACCAAACATCATACCAAAAGGCAATTGAATCCCTTTTGCCCAATCGCCAATGGTAAAAAGCTGAGAGGCTCTGACCATTTGGAAAAGTTGAGCTGCTTGTTCGTACAATTCCCCTCCATATGGCCGATCTTTCGTTGATAGCACTAACAATACCTTCATACCGCAATGTAGGCTGATACTTTTGTGCTATAACCTGACTCCACAATGAGCAAGTATCTGTAGCCAATTTGTAACTCCACTTCATCAACATAGCATCATTCTGCATCTTCAAGCATCCCAATCCAGCTCCACCTCTGTCTGTCTTTCTTACTGTCACTGACCAGCTAACTTTGCACAAACATCGCTTATCCACCTTCCCCGTCCATAGAAATCGCCGCATCCATTTTTCCAACTCCTTCCGCACTCCAACAGGCATCCTGAAAAAGGTCATACCAGTCTGATTGGGAAAAATAAGTTTAAGCACTTACCTTTGCATTAAAAAGGGACGTCTGATGAGGAGAAGTTGCGAATGGATCATCCACCTTGGAATGAAAGCATTTCAGGCGAGGCAAACCTTGAAGTGATAAGGAGTATAGCTGACTGAAGCAAATAGAATCGTTTGCGTCACTTCCCTCAGCCACAATCATTTCCAGGTTCACGCAATTACTCACTGTCATATGCTGCAACTGTGACAAGCCCTTTGCTACAGAGGATGTGAAAAGATACTTCAGTTTTGGACATCTGCTCACTTCCAGAGTTTTTAATCTGCCAAAAGATGCACTGTTGAGTTCTCCACTACTTCTCCAACAAAATCAAATTATGGAGATAAAGAGATTCCAACATGGGGAAGACATTGTTGAAACGATGCCAATTACTTGATTCAACAAAGACTAAATGCTTAATTTCAGGGTGATTTTCGATATACAAATGCTTCAATAATGGAAATCCTTCTAAATTTAACTGATAGAGGACAATCTTAACCCCCTTTACTTGGTCCAGATATAGCGTCTCAACAGTCCTCATCAAGATTCGGACACCAAACCTCTCATCGCCAATGTCTGTATCCAGCTTGAGTTTCAATATTTTTGAAGAAATCATAACTGAATCGGTATCCCAATCACTTCCTATATGTATTTTGAATCTTTTCAGCCTTTCAGAGAACAGCCCAGCTGGTATCATCTTGGGATCTCGAATATGAATCTCCAAATTGGTGAGATGGGACAAATGTTTCAACTCCTCAAGGCTAGCATTCTTCTGTTTTTCAAATGTTTCCCATTCATCAAAACTGTTCTGCATACACAAATCTTCAAGCTTTGAAAATTTTGATAGCACATTTGATGGAATTATTTTTAGGAAAAAACAACCAGTCAAATCCAACAATTTCAACTTAGATAAGTGCCTTATCTCTGCTGGTAAACACTCAAATTTAGACCTAGTAATGCTGAGGATCACCAGATTTGTAAGCTTTCCAATCATGGATATATCCTCTAACTGGCAAGCATTAAGACACAATGTCCGAAGATTCTGCAGTTGAACTAGAGAAGAGGGTAATGAGAGAAGAGAGTGTCCAGTTATATCCAAAACTTTGAGATTCTTTGTCTCTTTAAAAATTTGATCAGGTATTTCTAAACGCTCATGTCTTCTAGATAGATATAAAAAGTGAAGTTGGGGACAACCTATTTCTTAGGGGAGTCCAGTACATCTTCGTAACGAAATTGCTTTATAACTTCTCCGGCTAACCTCCTGATAGTCATTAAGATCAAACTCCCAAAGTTTCGCAAAAAAGTTTTCATCCTTTAAAGCAATCGATATGCCAACGTCTCGCACGAGATCATGTGTGAAAATGAAGTCATCTTGCTCTTTCATCAAACAGGCAGCCACGAGATGATCCACTAATGACTGCACTTTGTCTTTTGCTTCCTCAATTGAGGAAACCCCGAGAAACAAAGACAAACCAAAACCATAGTTCACCAAATCTCCAACTGATATAACATCCTGACAACATAGCAGAAAAGTGGACTTGAGTTGTTTTGAGGCTAAATGATTGTAACTTACTTGTAAAGCGCAGTAAACCTCTGATGGAACTCCCTCAATGAAATTATCGGGTGAAGGTCTTTCTAACTGTAGCAAGGCATCTTTCCAGTATGCCAAACTCTTATTCTTCAAAGCACTTGCAGCCGTTGAAATGGCCAGTGGTAAGCCTCCGCACTTCTTGGAGATCTTCTGCGCTATGGACATTAATTCAGGATTTTGCAAACAATCGCCAGCCCTCTTCTTGAACAGATTCCAAACTTCTTCTTCCTGTAAAGGGTGAATTTCAATATTGTTTTGGCACGCCATTTTATCTGACAAAACATGAAGACCTCTGGATGTCAGTAGAATCTTGCAGCCTTTGTGATCATCCGTGGACTGTATCCCAACTTCCGTCAAATTAAACTTTTCCCATGTATTATCCAAAACAATAAGAATTTTTTCTCTTTGTTTCAATCTTTGGTCCAATCGACTTGCTCTTGCCTCCATACTTTTTTCAGGGAATTTTAGGCCTAGTTGGTCCCCAATGATCGTTTGAAGACTCTTCAACTCTGGCTTCTCGTAACTCCCCGAAGAAATATCATGGAGAAGCTGAAAACCCTCTCTCCGCTCTCTAAACCTCATCCTGCCATTAACCCCTCTCATAACCCATACCCCCTCCCATCTCAAGAACATCAATCAGCCCGAGGTGCAGCTGGGATACCAGTCGGCCCACTCCCATCGTCACCAACCAACCAAGCAGTACGTAGAACAACTAACCCTCTGTGGAAGCCAACACGGGTATTCAGTCCAGACCGGTACACTTCATACTTCATAGAAGATATTCCAGCACACTGGAACTCTGGTAGGCTCTTCAAGGAGATCGCTGCGATTGAACCCGTCGCTGATGTTTTCATATCCAATCGCAAATCAAACAAAGGTTTGCGTTTTGGTTTCGCAAAGTTTGTCAAATGTGGGGTGCAGGAGGAGGTGAGACAGAGGAGACTCAATCACGCTTTCAGCGAATTTACACGATTGAGCTTTAATGTGGCACGATATGCAGATAAGACTAGTCTCCGTCATACTGACATGGGGGGTAAAGAACATAGTAGTAAAGCAGGGGACTTGCGTTCTATACCCATGGCAGTGCAGTATCAAGATCGACAAGAACATGATACTAGAACCTATGCGGAGGTTGTACAAACGCGCTCAGAAAATGTAGGAGTGGCTCTGCCAGTGGAAATTATTCCTTCTAAAGGCGTACAAGATAAGTTATCTCGGCGTGCTGTTGGGTCTGTGATTAGAGGTCGTTTTGACAAAGAATCCATAGTCCAGGGTGTAGACTGTGCTTATATTGGGGGCCATCGGTATCTACTCACCTTTGCCACTACCGAATCCATGCGACTCGAACGGACTACCAACATACAATATTGGCAGAGTTTATTTTTTGACATTCATCCCTGGCAACTTGAAGACACATATCCTAGAAGGTTGTGTTGGGTGAAGATAGCAGGTCTTCCTCTGAATGTTTGGTTTAATGAATCCTACAGGAAGATCATTAACCTGGTTGGCACACTGGTTCAAATATCCAATTCCACAATTACATGGGAACGCTTAGACGCAGCAATGATTCAAGTGGAGACCTCCCGAGTATCCACCATTCACGAAAGCTTGAAGGTGCTGGTGGATGGTACGCTTTTTTCAGTGAACATGGTGGAAGTTCAGGAAGGAGCTGAAGGGGAGCCCGAGGTTTATAAAAAAGGAACAATAGGACATGGGTGCAACAGATCACTTGATCATCACTATCAGTCTTCTGAAGCTGTGGAGAAGGAGAAATCAGAGGAAGACAAAGGCAGCACACTTTTTACAGACCCAAGGGATAAGTGTCAAGTGGCAGCGACAAGGAGCATAAAAATGGGAGTTGGCAGGCCTAACCCAACAAAAAGGGTTGGTGGTTTATCTATTACCAATACAAGTGGTTTAGTGGGAACCACCTACAAAATGGTGGGAAGCTCATCACACGTGTTACACACTAATGAAGGACTTGCTAGTACTTCTGTTCAAAGTGAGGGGCATTGGAGTAATCGCACTGCTCCTGAAATGTCCAAGCAACCAGGAGGAAAGCATACTGATACCCAGCATCAGTGCCATATCCGATTGTCTACCTCACACTGCTGCAGATGAGTCGATGGATTTCACTGGGCTGTATGAGGAGATGGTTTTTGCCCGGATGAGAAAGACAGGTTCCAAGGCGTCATGTCCAGAAATAAAAGGCAGAGTTGCTGTTACTAAGCTGGGTAAACAAAAAAAACTCAAACATCTCAAACCAACTGGTAGTCTATCCTCAGGAAGAACCAGCCAACAGGCGGTGGGAAGGATGTCCCCACTGGTTGACGAACCATCCTTCTTGCTAGCTCACCACGAGCTGGATGATGGTGCTTTGAGGCGACCAGGAGCAAAAAGAACAACAGGTCGACTGAGTACAGAAGGAAAGGAAGATGCAACACAAACAGCTGAAGATCCGTCCTTCCTAGATGAACTCTGTGAAAATATGGCAAGTACGTCGAAGACCCAAGCACCCAGAGGCTCTGAATCGGGCACATGCTTCATCGAGGCAGAGACTCAATGATCGCTGGATATCGCAGAGACTCTGGGACTTAGCCGTAAGCAGACTAAGGAGGCAATTCGACAAAAATTGCGGGGGAGAATTACTGAAGACAGACAGGACTGGAGGAAGCTTTGCGCAATGTAATGTCTATCCGGTATTTGTTTTGTGCTAAGGGATTTGCTTAAGTTAATGATTAATTTTGCATTATGGAACATTCGTGGGTGTCATGGTAGAATGAAGGTAGCACAGATTTGCCAACTCATTGCTAAAGAACGCCTCTATTTACTGATTCTATGTGAAACAAAGACAGAACAATTTTCAAATAGACTAGCAGAGAAACTGTGGTCAGGCAGTAACATCCAATGGACTGCTATAGATGCACAAGGACGGGCTGGCGGATTGGCATGTTTGTGGGATGATGCGCAGCTTCAGGTATCTGGGATTGAGAAATTCGAATGCTGGGTGTGGATGGTGATGAAGGTTCGAGCTACTGGATTTCAATTTGTGTGTGTGGGACTCCATGCACCAAATATAGCGGCACAGTGCAGAGAATTATGGACTGAATTGCAACGCCGGAAGGCTTCTGACTCATTTCCCTGAATGATCATGGGTGATTTTAATGAAATCATTACAGCAGAGGAAAGAACAGGGCTAACATTCAACCAAAGTGCAGCACGTCGCTTCTCCAATTTCATCAACCTGACAGGTTTGATTGATATGCCGCTCCATGGAAAGGAGTATACATGGTTCAACTCTCATAGTGCCTCACGGCTTGACAAAGCGTTGGTTTCTCCCAACTGGCTATTAAACTTTAGCCGTCATCAGCTCTACGCAGGAGAAAAAGGCTTCTCAGATCACACACCCATAATTCTGCGAGGGGATTCATTTTCCTGGGGTACAAAACCTTTTTGTTCGTGGGATATATGGTGGGAGGACAGAAGCTTTTTGCAGAAAGTGGAAGAGAATTGGCAGCAGGCAGGCCGGCTATTCCTAGGAGAGTATTGTGTGGTGCGGAAACTGGCAGTTCTAAAGAAGAAGTTACAGGTATGGCACAGAGAATTCTTTGGCCCATTAGAACATCAATTGAAACAGATCCTTGCAGAACTAGAAACATTTGATCAGAATAGAAGAAATCAGGGACATAACTCAGCACAGCGATATGCAGAATTACAGACACAAAAATGGGACCTCAAAAGGAAAATAGAAGCAATGTGGCGACAAAAATCCAGACAGCAGTGGATACGGCTTGGGGACAAGAATAACAGATTCTTCCATTCCTCTGCCACCATTCGGCACACCAGGAACTTCATAGGGACAATCCGATTCAATGGCGATAATTTATTCATGCCTACCGCAATTAAGGCTGCAGCTGTCCAGTACTTCCAGACATTCTTTAAGGATCCCGGCCTGCAGAGCTATGGCTTGGGAAGCCTGTCTCTATCCCGGCTGCCTTCTGATGTTGCTCAAGGCCTAGAACAACCATTCCTAGAAGATGAAATCAAGCGAGCTGTCTGGGACTGTGGCAGCCATAAAGCCCCTGGGCCAGATGGCTTTAATTTCTATTTTATTAAAAAGGCATGGACAGTTATCGGTGAAGACATTATCCGGATGGTGCAGGAATTCCATTCCAGAGGAGAACTTCCAAGAGGAATTAACACTAGCTTCTTGACTTTAATTCCTAAGATACAGGGGGCTGCTGAATTTTCAGATTACAGACCTATTAGCCTAATCAATGGTTTATACAAAATCATTGCAAAGCTCCTGACTTCCCGTCTTAAGCAGGTAATGGACAGACTAATCTCTCCATGGCAGACTGGTTTCATGCAGGGTATGTCCATTACGGACACAGTAATGGTGGCGAATGAGATTCTTCATTCTATGAAAAAGTCCAAACGGTGTGGCTGGTGTTTAAAACTGGACTTTCAGAAGGCTTACGACTCGATAGATCGGAATTTCATAGTGGAAGTGATGGAAAAGATGGGATTTGGGGAACAATGGCGCAAGTGGATACAGGCATGTTTTTCGAATGCTCGCTGTGCAGTACTGATTAACGGCGTACCAACTGAGGAATTTACTTTAAGGAGAGGTTTGCGTCAGGGAGACCCCCTCTCACCTCTCCTCTTCAATCTTGCAGCAGAGGTACTGTCATGTATGTTGAGTCGGGCTGCTGAATGCCAACTATTTCAGGGTATGAACATTGGAACCTTACAGCTGACACATCTCCAATACGCTGACGATATTATATTGTTCAGCACTGGTGAACAACAGAGCCTCCTCAACCTCCAAGGCATACTACGTTGCTATGAACTACTGTCAGGGCTCAAAGTTAATTTTTTCAAGTCAGGATTAGTAGGGATAAATGTTACATCCAGAGAGGTCGAGACCATGGCATCATCTCTTCATTGCAGATTACAGACACTACCATTTCAATACCTGGGCATACCACTCGGGGCCAATCCACGACGTCGTAGCACATGGGACACGGTGATGGCTCGCTTCAAAGGAAAGCTAGCCTCGTGGAAAGGTTCATTATTATCTTTGGGTGGCAGATTAACGTTGGTGAAAGCGGTGCTTAATAGCTTGCCTGTATACTATATGACATTTTTTCAGCTACCTGAGGGTGTCAGGAAAGACTTTGAAAAATGGACGAAGCGATTCTTATGGGCAGGAACAGCAGAGAAACGATGCATGTGCAAAGTGCGATGGTCAACGGTAAGCCGAACAATGGACAGCGGAGGTGCAGGCGTGGGCTGTTTAAAATTAAGGAACACCGCTTTGCTTACCAAGTGGAGTCATCGGCTTGTCACTGATCCTGGTTCCTTATGGAGCAAGGTAATTTTACAGAAGTATAAACCTACTTTGAGTCCTGCGGGTTTTGTATGTGCTGAAAGGAATGTGTCGACTATATGGAAGGGAATTGTGAGGACTAGCAGAGCGGCACTTCTAAATGGCAACTGCATATCCTCTTTGTTCCGCTGGAAATTAGGTGACGGCAGCTCAATTAATTTCTGGCATGATGTATGGTGTGGCTCAGAGCCATTACGTGTAGCTTTTCCAAGATTATATGCATTAGCCATGGTAAAGGAAGGTGTAGTGGCACAGTTCGGGGAGATGAATGGCACGGCCTGGCAGTGGCATTTCATTTGGCGGCGTGGTTTATTTATTTGGGAGGAAGAGGAAGTTGGACGACTGCTCCAGATACTGAATGGTGTCAGCCCAAATCCAGTGGTGGATGACAGCTTGAGGTGGGGAGACAAACTGGAACTTTTCTCAGCCAAAGCCTGTTATCAGTCACTGGAGGCGAATGCTATGATAGATAATGAACGGATGATTCCAAATGTGTGGAGTAAAAAGGGCGCCCTCAAATGGCAAGTATTCATGTGGCTGGCGTGTAGAGAGAAGTTGTCAACGAAAGGCCACTTAACCAGACTAGGCATTCTACCAGCATCCGAACAATATTGTGATGCCTGCGGCTGTGTGGAAGGAGACTCCACTCATATCCTCTTGAACTGCAACAAGGCATGGTCTTGCTGGTCTTTGCTGATTCGGAATTGGGGTCTCACCTGGGTTCAGCCGCCATCAATCGCAGATCTATTCGTGCAGTGGCAAGGTTTCCCAATCCCCTCTCGCTGGAGAGGACTATGGTATGTTTTATTATTCTCATGTGCTTGGAGTATCTGGTTGGCTAGGAACAATAAAATTTTTCGTGGAGAAGATACTTGCGCACGTGATATATACTATAATGGTATGCGCCATGGGTTCTATTGGGCAAAGACAAATCTACCGGATGTGGCTTTGGACAGTCTGGACGTACTGCCTTCAGGCGATTTTCTGTCATTACTAGCTAATTAGACTACAGGGCTGGAGCAACTAGCAGAAACCGATACCCATATTTGGCATCTGTAATTTGCATTATGTAATTGGGCGGGCACAATGCTTCTTTGTCCTGCACCTGTACTGATATCTATTATAATGCAATTCGATATTATTCAAAAAAAACAAAAAACTCTGGCTTCTCGTCCACACGAGCCACAACCACCTCATCGAATAAATTTTTTATCCTAGCTTGCCTGACAACCTCTTCAACCAGCATGGTTTTGCCAACACCACCAGTTCCGTACACCCCAATCATTTCTGAATTGGAAGAGACAAGAGCATCCATGATTTGTTTAAAGATGTTCAACCTGGACTCAAATTCCTCATAATCATTGCCAGACCTGGATTCAGTCGACGGAGCAGGTTGGTAGGTAAGTCTATCGAAAGTATCTCTTCTTCTTTTCATAGCGTCAACGTTCAGTGCTTCCCTCTCAGCGTATTTGCTAAGTTGTGCTTTGACATTTGGACACAACCGAAAGAAGCACTTGTTCTTTATTCGCTCGTCCTCTTCACCGATTTCCGTTTTCAACCTATCAGCAGTCTCTTGCACCTTACGAATCCACTCCTCCACTTCCTTCTCAGCCACTTCCCCTTTTTTTGCCTCCTTGGCTATTCGACTCTGTACACGTGCTCGTGCACCTTCCAGTTCCTCAAGCGTTTCTCTTAATTTGGCGACGTTGCTATTGCAAAATTGGACCTATGGTGTAATCAAAAGCTTTTTAAAAAATTGGAGGGCCAAAAGCAAGAGCGGCTTGTACAAAAGCCATTTTTTCCTCAGTAGATAAAATTGGAACAAACAAGTTTTGCAAAGGATCAGTGAATTTTATGAAAACGAAAACCAAGCACAGATTTTTTATTTTTTTTTCAAATGATGCAGAAGGCTAAAACAGTAGAAAGAAACAAGTATTCTCAAGAACTGGCAAACATAATACACTGGAAATAGGAAACAAGTTTTGGAAAGAAGTGGCAGCTGAGAAATAAGCAAAAAGCACCCGGGTGATTATGGTTATGAGCAACGGACAATGGAGGAAAATAAAGAAGAAACGAAATGCACAGCAGAAGAGCAGAGAAGATGAGAGAGAGATGATTATAATTATGAGCAGTGGACAGTATATAATTATGAAGGAAACTAAAGAGGATTAGAAAATGAGAGAATATATGATTATGAGATTCTGCATGCAACAGAAGAAAAGAATGTTAATTCTTTTGAGAAGGCATATGAATATATAAAAGCATTTTTCATTCTTTTTCTTTTGATAAAGCATAATATTCTCTCCATCAGATTAGAAGCCATGTTGAATCATGCAAGTAAAGTACTCTAAATGCGTGGATCTTAAGTGATGCGAAACAGGGCAAGATGTTGTTTATTCATCCACCCAGGCCACAAGGCAAGCCGGGAATTAATACACAGTACAGGACAGGAAGGGAAAACTACAGAAATCGAAGAGAATCTGATAACAAGTCTTTCTTGTCCCCTGACCGTATTTAGCAATCATTGCCGTTTCGTGTCAGGCTTCCCTTGGTGATCAAGCATCCTGCCAAGCCTGACATGTTATATTTTTTTTTTGAAGAAGACTGACATGTCATATTCTTCCAATCTGTATGGAGGGTTCCAATTTATTTTGCTTTCAATTTTCAATAAAAGAAAGGTTTATTCATCTTCTCGCTGCTCTCAATTTGGGATATTTTTTCAAATGATGCAAAGGCAAAGCCAGAAGAAAGAAAAAAGTAATCGTAACAACTAGCAAAGGCATAGGAACAATTTGCCGGCAGATTGTTTGGAGGAGGAGTTTCTGTCGGATTCCTCTTTGTGAGTTGCTGCTGTTTTGATGTTTTGTTCTCCTCTCTGGATTTGTAGCTAATTGGTGCTTGTTAGCTAGTTGGATGTGTTGTGAGTTCCTGCAGATTGTTAGCTTGACCCCACAGATCATGTAATTCAGAAACAGGGGTATTTATATTGTTGTATTCATCCTGTGTATTGAGCTGGCACAATGATTTCATTGTCCAGCCCTCTGTTTTACTCTTTCTTAATAAATTTTTCGATCTTTCTTAAAAAAAAATAATACGATAATGCAAGTTGAAATTGTTATAAAAGAAGCAAATTTGTCTTTATTAAATTTGGTCTGGAATACGATATTGGACTAGGTTAATTGCAGAAGTCCATATATTTAACCCGAGGGGTGTGGTTGAGTGGTAAGACTCATCCATCCTTAACCAACAGGTCAAGAGTTCGAACCTTGCCGTTGGGAATGGAACACTTTAAAATTTCGGGCCAGCTGGACCCACCCATAGTTGGTGCTTACGATACAGCGGAGGGGATTAGTCACTGTTGTCGACGGTGGATACCTCTTCAATTTCAAAAAAAAAAAAATCCATATATTTACAACCCTCAATTGTGTTTGAGTAATCTCTTCCGGAACCAAACCCGTAGGTGGCAGTGATATCCTTATTCAGACTATACTCTGCTAGAATGCATCTAATTGAGTAGAAAATTGGTTTCTTAGCTGCAGCCACTGTGATTTTGGTTTCTTAGCTTTTTTAAGTCGTGATAATGAATCCAGAATCCTGTTAAAAGGGTCTTGACGGGAGTGTAGATCCTCAGAATCCTGCGATGGGGATTGAAGGTGAAAGGAGACAGTGCCAATACATGCATGTACATGCCTAGGTAGGTTCTACAGTCAAAGAAAAATGGACAGCCAAGGCAATCCTGAGTATATGACACCTTTCTCACATGAATATATTCTTTTGGCTGGTAAATGATAGGCCAGCAACCATGTTTCCATTTCTAAGCAACCGCGCCATTGCCTTACATTTCTACAAATTTTGATATCCTTGTAACCTCTCCATTGGGTTTACTGGTTGGTTTTCACTAGAGGAAATTTGCAGTATTGTGCTAGTCATAGGAGATGAGAAATATATGCACCTTTATCACATGTATTCTTTTGTTGGGTAATAACACATTATTTTTGTACATTTTATTTATTATTTATCTTGTTATTTTTATTTAAAAATTATATTTAAATATGATTTCGTTATATTTTATTAAACTAATCTAAAAACCTATATTTGAAATATTTGTAGGAACTTAGGGATATTTTTAAAGAAAATATCTGACTTGGCTGTATACATGTGTCCATTAGAGACCTCCGATAATTCCAGAAGTTAGTTTTAATCTTTTGCTTGGGATGATCCTGCGTGATCAATTATCCATTATAAAATCCCTGGCTATCTATGAGCAGGCACAACAAATTCTTGTCTTGAACCTTTAGATTTTAGCTTTCGTTTTGATCACGTTTGGCTAGGGCGAATTGATTATTGGCAGAGTGATAAAAGAGAGGGCAAGTAAGTCCGAGGATTGACTACATTAGCAATCCGATACCCTGAAATCAAAGAAAATGCAAGCGAAAGGGCCTTTGGTCGTATCGAACCCCTGGAGTGCCACGATCATACCTGGCAACCATGTCAGAAATCTTTTGACAGAGGACGATTATGATTTTTAATGACCTATTTAGCAATCATTGCCTCTTTGTGTCAAGCTATCCTCGTTGATCAAGCATCCTGCTAAGGTTGACATGTCATATTCTTCCAATCTATATGGAGGTTCCAATCTATATTACTTTCAATTTGGAATAAAAGAAAGGTTTATTCATCCTCTCGCTGTTCCCAATTTGGAATATTTTTCCAAATGATGCAAAGGCAAAGCCAAAAGAAACAAGCATTCGTAGGAACTGGCAAAGACATAGGAACAATTTGCTGACATAGTATAAATGCTATATATATATATATATATATTACAATAAACTCTTCTCGGCATCTCGGTGATGATAAGAAGATATTCAAAAAAGCATTAGTGTCAGACAAATGATACAAACATGTATCGGAGAAAATGAATGATGCATAAGTGGAATGATGTAAATTCAAATATGTGACTAAATGAACTCTTTGGATTCTAGGACTATAATAAACTATTAATTAAGTAAAGAACATTCAGAGAAAGAAATCTTACATAAATGATCATACCTGGACAGTTGACAAGAGGCCATCCATTCCATCCAGAGAAGAACAACGTATAGGGACACCAATTACAGGTAACGGTGTAAGTGCAGCTACCATTCCTGCAAGATAAACTAAATAGTAACTAACTGCAAAGTTGACGATAGGAATATGATCATATGTGAAGCCTAGATTGCTAGTAACTAGCCTGGTAAGTGGGCTGCACCACCAGCACCAGCAATGATGATCTGAATACCCAGGTCTCGAGCAGACGAAGCATAAGAAAACATCATTTCAGGGGTTCGGTGTGCTGATCCAATTCTCACCTGAAACATTACCATCAGTTTTGAATGGTACACATAAATTGGGAAAAAAAAGAACCAATCCAAATGAATTCAAAAGAAGAATGAGAAACTATTTAAAGAAAACCTCATGAGGCATGCCAAACATGGTCAAAATTCTAGCAGCATCCTCATTACAGGAAGATCTGAATCAGAACCCATAATGATCCCAACTCTTGGTGTAACTTTTTTTTTTTGAAGAATTCATCGAGGTGTATTAAAATTGAAAGCAATATTACATAGGAGTTTTTTTTTTTTTTTTAATATGCATCGAATGTATTAAGATCAAGATCATCAATACAAGAGAGTAGGACAATGAAACATTGTGCCCACTCAATAGGCAAAAGAGAGTGTCAGATACCGTAATTGAATCATGGTATCAGGGACTGTCACAAGCTATACAATCTATGTGGCCAACAAAGAAGCAAAATCTCCTGCGGGTAACACATCCAAACTATCTAGAAAAACATCCTGAAGATTCGTCTTGGCCCAACAAAAACCATGCCGCATGCCATTATAAAACATATCAGCCGCACTGCTGTTTTCTCTCCTGAAAATTCTGTTGTTTCTTCCCAGCCATATACTCCATGCAAAAGAAAATAACAGAGCGTACCACAGCCCTTGCCATCGATTCGGAATTGAAAAACCAGCCCACTGTGTGAATAGATCTACCATGGAGCGCGGTTGTACCCAACTTAATCCCCAGTGCTTGAATAATAACGACCAACTTTCCCAAGCCTTCCTGCAGGCGAGCAGAATATGATTGGAATCGCTTTCGACAAGTCCACAGGCCTCACATTCTCCTTCAGTATCAGGTAGGATACCAAGTCGTATTAGGTGCCCTTTGGTAGAAATCTTCTCCCTGCACGCCAACCACATGAACGCTTGCCATTTGGGAGCTCCCTGCTTGCGCCAAACGTTTGGGATCGTCCGCGCATCGAGTACAGCAGAACTTTCTTCCAGCGATTGGTAACAGATCCGAGCCGAGAAGGGTCTCAGCTGATCTCCCCACAGCAGCAAATCTTCATCCAGTGAATTTGGTTTGAAATGTCCAAGCATGGACAGTAAACGATCAGCTTCGTCGGCCTCGCATACAAAAAGCCTTCGCCTCCAAGTGAGATTCCACTGCCATTCTTCTCCAACCATCAACCCAAACCGCAAGACTGGCCCCTCCTTATCCAAAGATATCTCGTAAAGTCTGGGAAATATGACCCTCAAGCGAGACGTACTGCACCAGACATCTTGCCAAAAAGCAATGGAATCACCTCTGCCCAATTTCCATCGATAGAATGCAGAAATACATTTTCCACTTGGCATTAGTGACCTGCTCGTCTGCACATTTCCTTTCCATATGGCTGAACCATGACTAACATTACTCTCTATACCGTCAGAGCACAATGTGGGACTGTATTTCTGTGCCATTACCTGTTTCCACAACGAACATGTATCACTTGCAATTCTATAGCTCCACTTAGTGAGCAGCGCATCATTCCGCAACTTCAGACATCCCAGCCCTGCACCCCCTTTGTCTTTCGTTCTTACTGCCACAGACCAGCTTACCTTGCACATACAACGCTTATCTATTTTCCCAGCCCATAGAAAATGCCTCATCCATTTCTCAAAATCCCTCCTCACACCCAATGGCATTTGAAAAAAAGTCATGTAATAGATTGGTAAGCTATTCAACACCGATTTAATCAGTGTGATTCGCCCCCCCCCAATGACAGCATGGAGCCTTTCCATGATGCCAGCTTACGTTTAAACCTTGTGGTCACCGTAGTCCAAGTACTGTGTCGCCGAGGATTTGCTCCAAGAGGCACCCCAAGGTACTGAAACGGTAAAGCCTGCAGCCTGCACTGAAGTATAGACGCCATGTGCGCAACCTCCCCATTAGACACATTGATCCCTACCAATCCTGATTTGAAGAAATTGATCTTTAAGCCGGATAGCAACTCATAACATCTCAAAATTCTCTTTAGGCTGAGTATCCCCTGCTGGTCTCCATGGCTAAAAAGGATAACATCATCAGCATACTGGAGATGCATTAGCTGTAAACTCCCGACATTTATACCCTGAAACATTTGACAGTCAGCCGCTCTAACAATCAGCCTTGACAGAACCTCCGCCACTAAATTAAACAATAACGGCGATAGCGGATCGCCTTGTCGCAAGCCTCTCCCCATATCAAATTCCGCTGTCGGTACACCATTGATAAGAACTGCACAACGAGCTGTCGAAATACACATCATGATCCACCTCCTCCAATGGCTACCGAAACCCATCTGTTGCATCACCTCAAGTAGAAAAACCCAATCTACCGAGTCGTACGCCTTCTGGAAATCTAATTTGAAGCACCAGCCTCTTTGTTTTGACTTCTTCATGGTGTGTATGAGTTCGTTGGCAACCATGATCGAATCAGCTATATACCGTCCTTCCTTAAATCCAGTTTGAAAAGAAGAAATTAACTGATCCATTACTCGCTTAAGCCGTCTGGACAATATCTTGGCAATGATCTTGTACAAACTATTTATAAGACTAATAGGCCTATATGAATTGAAATCTGCTGCACCTGGTATCTTGGGGATCAAAGTAATGAAACTGTTGTTTATCCCGCGAGGCAAAGCTCCACTGGAGTGAAATTCCTTCACTATGGTTGTGATGTCCTCGCCAATCACTTTCCACGCTTTCTTAATGAAATAGAAATTAAAACCATCCGGTCCTGGAGCCTTGTGGCTGCCACACTCCCAAACAACGCTCTTTATTTCCTCATCAAGGAATGGGCCTTCAAGATTGGCTGCTGCAGCGGATGATAACTTTGGTAAATTGAGCCTGCCCAGTCCTATCCACCTGATACTCTCACCCGCAAAAATCTTCTGAAAATATGTAACCGCTTCAGCCTTGATCTCGACTGGCTTAATCCTATCCATACCATTGACTTTCACTGACCCAATGAAGTTATTGCAGCGCCGCAGGGAAGCACATGAATGAAAAAACTTGCTGTTTATATCCCCAAGCTTGAGCCATTGTTGTCTTGACTTCTGCCTCCACTTAGCCTCAACCTTCTTCTTCAAATCCCACTTCTGAACTTGTAATGTTTCATATCTCACTGACGAATCTGCCCCCAAACCCCGTCTATTCTGATCTAAAGAATCTAGTTCAGCCAAAATGGTCTGCAACCTGTTTTCCAATGCGCCGAAAGTGTCAGTATGCCAGACTTTGAGCTTCTTCTTTAAGAAAGCCAGCTTCTTAACTACACCGAAAGCGCCTGGGAAATACTGTCCTGCCTCCTGCCAATAATTCTCGACCGTGTCAATGAAGTGTTTGTTCTCCCACCAGAAATCCCATGAACGAAACGGTCTAAAGCCCCAGAAGAAAGAATCAGCTTTCAGAATTAATGGGACGTGATCCAAAAAGCCCTTATCGTCAGCGTATACCCTATGACGACTGAAATGCAGACACCAAGTGGGTGATGCCAAAACCCGATCAATTCTGGAAGCACTATGGGAATTAAACCAAGTAAAATCCTTGCCAAGGAGTGGCATATCGATCAGACCACTCCCATTGACGAAATGTAGGAAGCGACGCGCCGCAGCTCTGTTAAAAGAACTGCCAATCCGCTCTTCTTCATTAACTGACTCATTAAAATCACCTAGGACAACCCATGGAACAATATTCATAGACTTCCTTTGTTGCATCTCTTCCCATACTACACTGCGCTCAGCCGCTAGATTCGGAGCATGTAATCCGACACAATCGAATCTGAAACCTGAATCCCTTATCCTCATCTCCAATAACATCCACCTCTCAAATTTTTCTACTCCAATATTCTGTACGTGCGTATCGTCCCAAAGACATGCAATGCCACCAGCCCTCCCGTGTGCATCAATAGCTTCCCATTTAATAGTATTTCCAGGCCATAATCTGCCTGCCAATCTATCAGAAAAGCTCTCCCTTTTAGTCTCACATATGATCAACACACTGAGCTGCTCCTTATTGACAAGATTACGAATCTGATTCTGTTTCATCTTGCTATGACAACCTCTGATATTCCACATTGCAAAATTGATCATCCACAAATATAAGCCCCTGTGCAAACTGTCGCCTACACTACACTAGCGAGTGCAGTGGGTTTGCCACTCCTTGCCTTCCTCGACAATCCTGGCCTTAAGCTTCTGTCGAATTGCTGCTTTCGTTTGCTTTCGACTAAAATCTATGCACCCAGTAAGGAAATAAAATCCCCGGAGGGCAACAAATCCAAACAATCGGGACAACCATCCTTCAGGTTAGTTTTGGCCCAGCAGAAACCTTGTCGATTGCCATTGTAGAACAGGTCTTCCGCACTGCTGTCTACTTGCCGAAAGATTCTGCTGTTTCGGTCCCAACCATATGCTCCATGCGAACGAAAACATTAAAACATACCAGAGACCATGCCATCGAAATGGAATGGAGAAGCCTTCCCACTGTATGAATAAGTCCGCCATGGACCGCGGTTGTACCCAGCTTAATCCCTATTTGTGGAATAAGAGCGACCAGCAAACCCAAGCCGTTCTACAGTCAAGCAAAATATGGTTGGAGTCGCCTTCCTCAAGGCCACACGCATCACAATCTCCTTCAGAAGCCGATAGAATCCCAAATCTAATGAACTGAAGTTTGGCATTTATTTTCTCCCTACACGCAAGCCACATGAACGCTTGCCATTTGAGTGCACCCTGCTTGCGCCACACGTTTGGGATCATCAGCTCACGTGAATGGACCGTATTCTCTTCCAGTGTGTGGTAACAATTGCGAACTGAGAAAGGGCTCATCTGTTTTCCCCACAGTAGCAAATCGTCTTGCATGGAAGTCGGAGCAAAGCCTCTCAGTAGGACTTTTAAGCGTGCAGCTTCCTCCTCCTCCCACACAAATAATCGTCTCCTCCATGTTATACTCCCCATTCATGTCCCAACAGTGACCCAAACCGCAATATTGATCCCTCCTTCTCGAGGGACATGTCATATAATCTAGGGAATAAAACCATTAAGGGGCAGTTACTGCACCAGCTATCCTGCCAAAACGCAATGGTATTACCTTTCCCCAGTTTCCAGCGGTGGAATGCTGAGATACACTTTCCATTTGACAATGTTGATCTACTTGTCTGCACAATCCCTCTCCAGATAGTAGAACCTTGGCTCACTTCACACACTATACCGGCATAGCTCAATCTGGGCCTGTATTTCTGCACTATCTCCTGTTTCCACAATGAGCAGGTATCATTTGCAATTCTGGCACTCCACTTTGTAAGCAGAGCCTGATTCCCCAGCTGTAGACAACCAATTCCAGCACCCCCCTTGTCTTTTGGTCTGACTACCACATACCAGCTCACTTTGCACATGCATCTTTTATCTACTTTCCCAGCCCATAAGAAGCGCTTCATCCATTTTTCAAAATCCTGTCGTACACTCAGTGGCATCTGAAAAAAAGTCATATAATACACTGGTAGACTATTTAACACTGATTTGATTCGTGTGATTCCCCCCCCCCCCCCCCCCCCCCCAACGACAATAAGAACCCTTCCAAGACACTAGTTTACTTTTGAACCTATCCACCACCATTTTCCACGTACTTTTGCGGCGTGGATTCGCTCCAAGAGGCACCCCAAGGTATATGAATGGCATAACCTGCAACCTGCAATGAATCTTAGAAGCCAAGGTCGCAGCCTCCCCCTTGGGTACGTTAATTCCTACTAAGCCTGATTTGAAGAAATTAATCTTCAACCCGGATAATAACTCATAGCATCTCAAGATCCTCTGTAAGCTAATGATCCCTTGCTGATCTCCATGGCTAAAGAGAATAACGTCATCTGCATATTGCAGATACGTTAAACGCAAACCTCCAACAGTAATGCCCTGGAACAGTTGACAATAAAGGTGAGAGCGGATCACCTTGTCTCAAACCTCGCCGCACATTAAATTCAGCGGTTGGCGTGCCATTGAGAAGAATTGCACAACGAGCAGAAGAGGCACAACCCTGAATCCATCTCCTCCACTGAACACCAAAGCCCATCTGTTCCATCACCTTAAGTAGGAAAGTCCAATTTACAGAATCGTATGCCTTCTGGAAGTCTAATTTCAGACACCAGCCTTTTTGATTTGACTTCTTCATGGTGTGTAATATTTCATTGGCAACCATGATTGAATCAACAATGTACCTTTCTTCCATAAAGCCGGTTTGAAAGGGAGAAATTAGCCGGTCCATCACTCTCTTAAGCCGTTTGGACAAAGTCTTGGCGATGATTTTATATAAGCTATTGATGAGACTGATAGGCCTGTAAAAGTTGAAATCAGCTGAACCTGGTATCTTGGGGATTAAGGTGATGAAGCTATTGTTTATCCCACGAGGTAGGGCTCCACTGGAATGAAATTCATGTACCATCGTGGTAATGTCCTCTCCGATCACTTGCCATGCTTTCTTAAAAAAGTAGAAATTAAATCCATCTGGTCTTGGGGCCTTGTGACTGCCACAATCCCATACAGCGCTCTTGATCTCTTCCTTAAGGAAAGGTTCTTGGAGCTGAGCCGCCTCTGCGGATGATAGACAGGGCAAAACTAGACTACCCAATCCTAGACATCTGATACCCTCATCAGCAAAGAGCCGCTGGAAGTGTCCTACTGCTTCAGTCTTTATTTCCTCTGGCTTGAACAAATCTGTGCCATTTACTCGCATTGATCCAATGAAATTATACGAGCGTCGCATACTAGCACAGGCATGAAAAAACTTGTTGTTCTTATCCCCAAGCTTAAGCCATTGTTGTCTAGACTTCTGCCTCCACATAGCCTCAATCTTCTGCTTTAGATCCCATTTCTGAGCCTGTAAAGCTTGATACCTACTATGCAAAGCTACCCCGGAACCTCTTCTGTTCTGATCCAAAGAATTAATCTCAGCCAAAATTGTTTTCAATCTGGTTTCCAATGCTCCGAATTGTAAGACCCCGAATTTTGAGTCCTAGAAGTCCAGAAGCCAGTGCTGGCGAAAAGACGATTTTGCCCCTGAAGAGAAGGATGTGTGATAGCCGAAATTGGTAAGATTGTTCAGTAAATTAATTTGCTTCTACTTCCTTTTGATTTAGGTCCTTGTAGATGGGTAATAGCTTTAGGAACCATCCTTTAAGGTAGATAGTTGCCTTAAAGATTAAGTCCCTAAAAATAGGGAAGGTAATTTAAGAGTTTTGGTTATTTAGTGAATTATATTGGATTGATAGATTGATTAAAAGTAGTAGACATAATGCTACACTCATTGAATATAAATAGGAAGCCAACCCCACAAATTTGTCCCCTAAAACCTTACAAAATTCGTATAGGCTTAAAACCCTATACCTCCCTTTAGCCGTCAGGACTTACTGAAACTTTAAACCAGCATAACTCCCTCATCGTTCATTGGATCTCTGCGAATAATAGCTTGATGGAAATCTTTGTTCATCCTCTTTCCAACCATCTTTTTTTTTCCGTCAGGAGGTTAGTATTTTTTTGTCTAATGTTACTGTGAAAATCGGCGGCTGAATTAGGTTTTCGCCAAATCTTCTTGAACTTAAAAATAGCATAACTCTCTACTCGTTTGTCAGAATCTTGCAAATAATATGTCGTTGGAAAGATATTTTCATCCTCTTTCCAACCCTATATTAATCACAGCTTGGATGTAAATATTTCGTTGTTTTGGGTCGAGACGAAATCGTCTTATGCCCTACTTTTAGCAATAGGTTTTGCATAGTTAATTGGAATGGTAAATTCAGGTTGAATCTTGATAAGTTCCTGGCTATCACATCACACATCCAAGGGGAAGGCACCTGCAACATCTGATCACTGGTTTTCTGATAGGTTTGGTGAGTGGTATTGGTAAGGAATAGGGTATTCAATTGACTTTTGGATATGCATGCTTAGTTTGTTTTGTCTTTGTCTGGTGATGATTTAGGTGGTTC